>JAOUQZ010000034.1:5723492-5740652 GCA_028564935.1 Neosilurus hyrtlii
CAACCCTAATTAGGATTTAGCAGTTCACAAAATGAATGAATGAATGAATGTCTGGCTGGTCTCAACCTATCCTCAGCATCGATATTTGCAAAGCCACAGCCTGGATGCCAGAGTACCTCCTCCTCACCAGTTCCTCCCTCTTATGTTCCTTTAACATGTCAAGATGACCTTGAGTGAAGAGACTGCTCAAAATCTGTCTGCTCAAAATACCAGGACACATATCTCCATATAACAAGAGCTTAAACCCTCTGTGTGAGCATACTGATGAAGAGAAAGAATGATTGGGAATAGATAAATTAAAAAATAGCCGTTCTATGGAATGTCATAACCCCTCAGCCAGTACGCATCAAGCACACGGAGGACAAAAGCCATCCCCGATACGAAGAGTTTTGGATAATCAACATTTTATTAGCCACCATACGCACAGGTTTAGGTCATAGGCGGCGGATATGCAAAAATTCATAAAGCTGTCATGCATATGACCAATGGCCCGGACAAACTTTATATGTTCAAGGTCACTGTGCCAAGGTCAAAGGTCATATATGCAGATTAGCTACCCCACGCACAGGTTTAGGTCATAGGGAGTGCCTATGCAAAAGTTCAGAAAGCTGGCATGTGCATGAGCCGAGCAAAGGCCCGGACAAAGTTATCGTCATACTGCCCGGCCGCCTGGCCGCCAAGCCAAGCCTGACAATACCTCTCCAGCCATGACCGGCTGAGGGGTAAAAACGACGATATCAATATGAGTATAAATGCCATTTATGATAAACCTTTATAATAATTATTATATTATTGCAGCATTTTTATTCACTGCCCCCCTCCTTCCCCTTCTCACTTATTTCAGGTTGCATTTTCCAAACTTCAAATAATCTTATCACACAAATTTGCTCCTGTTAGCATTTGCATAAAAGGGAGATCCTGGCCTGAATAAAAAGCTCCTATTGATCTCCTGCAGGACATCAGAGCACTTTAGTCCTCAGTCTGAACCATTGCTGTGCTCACAGCAGACACGCTGCAGAAAAGCAGATATTGATAAAGCAGTATTGGGTTTCAAACAGTCAATCACTGCACTGGAAAGTGTATTAATAAAATTATTCAGATAATGAAAGTCTCAGGCTACGGAAGATAAATGATCTGGAGTTGCAGGCGTCATATAGTAAATCTGACAGCTTCACGATCCTATCAATGTTTATTATTAAGGAATAAAACACACCGTTAGCGTTCCCTCCCAAAGTGTTTTATTGCACGTATATTGCAGTAGCCTGTCTATACTAACAATGACTAATTTATTAAACAACATGTCTGTTTTATATTGTAGTTATGGTTAATTTTGTGTCACATCTATCACTTACTGTATCCTATAACAATTTTTTTTGTCCTGTGAATATTTGCAGCTTTACCTCTGACTGTATAAACACTGACACTGGTGACTCCTTCCAAAAATGCTCTCCATCTCCTCTCTGATTTAGTCTGGCTGTAAATTCAATCTATTATTATTTCCTCATCTCACATACCACTTTAAACACCAATTATTTTACCTTTTGTCACAGCCTCAGCACTACCAGTGTGTACTATACTGTCTTCCTTCCTGTACGATCATTACAGATCATCCTCCTAAATGGTTTATCAATAAACACACTCCGCACCCTGATTTATCTCTATTGCTCTGCCGATACGAAGTCTAGAGTCCTAAAAGGCCCCGGCGACCTAAACATGATGGACGATCACCTCATGAATAGGGGTACGGCTCTTAATAAATTGGAGGCTGCTCAAAATTATAAAGTCGATTTCTTTTAGACACAGATTCATAAAGCTGTATAGATGTAGCTGCTGAGTTAACATCGACAGGAATGATGGGTATGTTTCAGCATCTCAAATAATTAGATCGCATTATTTATTTATTTCAATATCATTTTTGGGCAGCACGGTGGCATAGTGGCTAACACATCTACCTCATAGAAAGAAGGGCCTGGGTTCGAGTCTCGGGCTTTGGAGACGGAGTTTCTATGTGAAGTTTGCACTATACAACCACAGCAACTATTTTATGCTGTGAAGTGTGCGCAATTTGTAGAACTTGTAGAACCCTGACCTTGAAGTAATACTTGAAGTGTTTGTCACACACACCCCACCTCATCCTGACTGAAAGTAAGGGGCGCTGTTAGCTTTACTCGCAGTGATAAGTGTTAAACAAACTTGCATGCCGTAGCGGTCGCTCCTCTCTCCTTTGTGTTCGCACAATAGGAATTCAGCATTCCTTTAGCCATCCGTTTCACCGCCCGCCACGTCTTTCTCACACTCCCTGACAGGACAGGAGATGTTGATAAGAATATAATAGAGAATCAAACAATGCTAAGCTGGGAGCGATTATATTTAATTGCCCACGGTGGAGTGTTCACTATCAGTACTCCCTTGATGTTTGCCTTGGCCCTAAAAAGCTGCAAGCCCTCAACTTATTAAAGTCATCATGAATATATCAGATTGTCGCTAGTTTCCTGGTATTTACCGCTGAACTCTTTTCTGTTCTCACTCACAGTTTTTCATGTGAAGGCTCTTTGTTGAAATGTTGTTAAACAGCAAGACCAGTTCTCCTGCATCCTTGTTGGTATCTTTTGATAAAATCCGAGAATAATTTTTATTTTTGTGAAGGAAAATGACTGTAAAAGTCCAGTTGTGATACAATCTCCCATCATGCTCTATGAAAACACAATCCAAACACAGTTATGCCCTCATTAATGACAGCAAAGTAAAGGAATAACATATACAGCAGTGCTAAACAACCTTTCTGAGGACTTCCTGGTGGATGTCCAGGAACAGGGCTGGTGACCACTGATGTACAGTATGAATAAGACGCATGTGTACGCTGTTCATTAAGAAGCATGGCTTTAACCTGTTTTTATCTGGATATTTATGTTTTAATACCCCATGAAAAACAAGGCTTTCATGGAGCCACGAGAAACAAGATGCTCGGATGCCAGTTTCTCGACGCGCTTCACATTCCCCTCGTTCGTTCTTTGCGTTTATTTTTGTCCATCTTGGATAGTTTTCTCCTCACTAATCTATATGTCAGGAGATCAGTAATGCGCCTGCATATCTGAAAGCTGCGCGCTTTCGCCAAAACAAGAGAAAATTCTCAATAACTGCGAAGCAAAACTTTCAATTTGTGGCTTTCTTCGTGTGGTTGTTTGAGCCAAAGAGATGCCACTCAGCCAGTTCAAAAGGCATTGAGGTTTGTTTTCTGGTGTTTCTTTTTGGAAACTTGTGGCTTTTGACATCCATAACCATCTATTGGCCACGCTGCTATATTGCCTCATATTATCCAGACTTGAGGAGAATTGTTTTTGGCAACATGTGCCTAAATTTCCCCGCTGCAAAAGCCCTTAAAATGTACTCGCTTTACTTTTTACCTCCAACGTCCAGCTTTTACAGCTCCATGTCAAGCCTATTCACAGCTTTTTACTAATTGCAATTAGAATAAAATGAAGCTGAGACAAGGCGGCGTTGTCATTGGCTTGATCGAGGCCGTCTTTTCCTCAGCACTCTCTCCGTCACTCGTGTTTGGCTGAAGAGTGAAAAGTTGAAGAAAACCTATTATGTAAAATGAAGGGCTATTTTCTTTGCCTGTTGTGTGTCTATTAAGACAGCTGGATCGTTGGGTTGGGAAAGCTTTTGCTGCTGTGTGTGTGTTGTGTGTTTGAAGGGTAAGGTTGTTTTCTTTTGTCTGTCTGTCTTCACTGTGTGTGTCAGTATGAATTGAGTTGAAGAAATAGAAGGGGTGCTTGTAATGTTAATAATAGTAGTGATTTTTTTATATATACGTTTACTCGCTCTCACTCTCTCTCTCTCTCTCTCTCTCTCTCTCTCTCTCTCTCTCTCTGTCTCTCCCTTTTTGACATACAGATACATTGGTGCTAATTAAGTTCAGCCATTTGGGCAGAATCATTCACCCCATATTTATTTTTGAAGTCGTCCACCACAGCACTGCTGTTTTCGGACACTCGCGAGCACCGTCAGCCTGACACGCTAATCACAGAGCTTCACGACATTTTTTTCATTTACTTAAGAAGCCCTGACAAGCTTGAGTAAGCAAACGTAGCGAGACGCATCTTAGAGGTCCAATTGTGCGTGTTACGTCTGTTTAGAAAAAACATTGCTAATTCCCAACGGAGTATCAATGGCTCGAATTGTCCAGCCATAAATAGTAAGAAGGGGGAAGAAAAAAGAGTCAGAAGAGTCACTTGAAATGATTCTGACATGCCATAAATCATACCAACGCTTGTGGCGAATCATATTTTCCAACCATTTAATTAATACATTATTTATTTACTTGACATGCACCCACACATATGGCCATTGCTCTCTGATGGTAAGTCATTTAACTAGCTGGGTGTTAGCCAAGTATGCTCTCTCTCTCTCTCTCTCTCTCTCTCTCTCTCTCTTTCTCTCTTTCACCTAGTTGCTAAATGTGTAGGATTTTGAAAAATAGGCTCCGTATGAAGTATGTGATTACAAAATATTTAATTCCTTTTCAGTTATTATAAATTTCGTATAATTAGGCAAAATAATGTCACACATGCATGTATAAATGGTTTACATCTATATAACAGGGAACAGTGTCAACTATTAAAGATTGAATTGTTTTTAGTTTAAAAAAAATAATAAAAAATTTTATGTTCTCTCTCTCTCACTCTCTCTCTCACTCTCTCTCTCCTGCTCTCTCTTTCTGTCTCTCTTTCTCTCTCTGCCTCAGACTGCAGTGTAATTACACTGCACACATTTATAAACATGCAGTAAGCATGTGTCTCACTGTATCTGCGTGACTAAGTGTGTGTTCTAGTGTGTGGGTCTGTGAGTGTGCACAGCCAGAATGGCTTGCACATGTGCTGCGGTGTCGAGATGAAGCAAAAAGTAGACTTTAATAAAATAGCTGCAGTTCCTCACTTTGGATTCTACACCATGCTTGTTTAAGACATGTCATTTGAATGCTCCGGCACTGTAACTGCATTTTGGTCTGGTGTGGCTCTGACATGGCTACAGGATTGAATTATGTATGTAAGTAGTTTAAGTAGACTTGTTTGAGTATTTGTGATGTAATTGCTTCCACTTGGTTGGCTTGGATACAGTGACAGGCTCATTTAGGGAACCACAGCTTTTGGGCAGTGTGCAGTGCTGCCAATCAAACACTGATAAAGGGGTGCTAGGAGCGTATTACTTTTTTTTTTCTTTTTTTTTTTCCTTGTTTGTTTTCCTTTGTTTAAATGCTCGTTTTCATCTTCACATCCTTTTGCACATTTTTATTACCCAAATGGGTTTCATACTCACTTTTAGGGCCTCCTTATTAATTCGAATTGCATTTCAGCATGCTGCCAGAATGGATTCGGATGAATTGAGGGAACCGGCACAGTTATGCTGACTTGTGTTTGAAGCAGCTCAAAAGTCATGTCTTTTAAAATGCAACATATTCTTTGTGGTAAAGATGCTCAAGAAAGAGTGTGTATAATAGTTAGTTCCCACAAAAATGCTCACTCAAAAAAGTGCTTCTTATAAACCTCCCTCTCTCTCCCCATCAATGCAAAACAGCCATCAATTATGAAAAGTTCATGTTATCTACCACAGTTAGATCTGTGCATCACTTAACTGGTAAGATGGCGTCAGGATATACTATGGGGAGAAGATACTGTGGGCAATGTTCTGGTTCATGTTTCTTTAACAAATACCACCTACCCAAACATTGTTGCATATAAAATAAACCACTTTATGGCAACAATATTCATTGCACATGGTATAATAACAGCATTAAGCATATAAATGATGAAAGATATAAATTGAATGCGAATGTGATTATGAATGGTGACTACTGACCTGGATACACAGGATTCCTTCAATTCTAATGAGAATCTGTGTAATATGTTGGACAAACAAGTCCGATCCATGGAGGATTTCCCTTAAAGCCTCTGTTACTAATGTATTGATGTCAGACACCAGAGCACACTTTGGTTTTAAAGTTATGGCTGATCAGTGTGTATATATTCATATTACAGATCTTGCTAAGCAGTAGCACACATCAGACACACTAATATAAAAGCAGGTTTAGAAAATGTATTTAAAGATAGAGTTGTCAGCATTAAGGCCCGTTTGTATTACGGTGTTCTGAGTATACAGCTCTTTCATAACAGGATGATAAAAATCTCAGTGCAGCAGAAAACTCCTGGATTCAGTAGAATTGCTTTTTTGTGTAGGAGAGCACCAGGATATGTGCCCATGTCAAGTTCAATACAGAACCCCATGTTTAGTCATGGAGCCCTTCTTTGCCCTTACACACCTTCCATTCAGAAGATGAGACAGGAAAAGGAGGCGGCTTCAGGATGGTGGAGATCATGTACTCCTGTAACACAGTCTAATAATCCCAGAGCGCTGCCCTCTTCCTTTCCTCCCCTGCCCACGAATGAATGAAAGGCACACAGAGAGTGGTGAACTCACACGAGCTCCCATTATCTCCTGAACCTTGGAACAGACTCGGCTCTCTTCAGAGACATGGCTCTTAAAGACACTGGCTGTATTCTGGCTCGCGCACCTCTCTAGATAAATATTCCTGAAGGCCCCTAATACCACATCTCCTCCTCCGACTGTCTACTCCGAGCTAAATTTCCTGCTACCATGAGCTAATGTCAAATCTATGAGCTTTTCATTTCAGCACACAAAGAGAGGGCTTCAGTCTGCATGCGCCTGTCGGTGGGGGGGTGCAGGGGTCAAACGATGGACTCCTGTCTCATCACTCAGTAGCTGCTTTATGCTTTCTGCTCATCAGGTTTCAGCCCCCACTATACGCCTATTAGAAAAGACACTGTATTCATGCATTATTGTTAATATTAATATTAATAGCCCCATCCTTTTTTTGTTAAGTATTATATATGTGATTTTAAACTGAGCTGAGGTTTCATGAGCTCTTCTTTTCTTTCTCAGCAAATGCTGAACGATCAGGAAGTGTCGTCACAGGACAGCTGCATCAAAAAGGTAGGCCGCATTGTGTCTCTGTGCTTCCAACGCTCCAGAAATGATCCACAAACCCACAGAAAAAAATCACTGATCATCCCACACACTCTAATCACCAATATAACTAAAATGAATACAGTCATTAAGTCTGTTTAAACAGCAGAAAGTATAGAAGCAGCATGCATGGAATTGTGTTACATTTAAACATCCACACTTTGGAGTGTATTTTACTTTGGAGATAAACAAGAATCTCTTCTAATATGTATACTGATTCCAAGGCATGTTCCAACAAAGGCGAAGGGTTAGGTTTAAGAGGTGATAAATTTATGGCAGGGGTGGAGAGCTTCGTTTATTTTATGGCCTGCGTGGCTTTTAAGGTCGAGGTGGTCGGGGAGAAGAAAAGGAGTTCAAGTGTAAAACCAATGGAGCATGAAAGAACAATGGCAAGACACCTGCTCGGAGAAGCAGCACGAGTCTCATGTGAAGACTGCCTGAGAGGTAGCTGAAGTGTGTGCCTTAGTTAATGACTAAGTTGGCTCTTGCCAGGCTTTAGGCTTACACACAGCACAGGGATGTATTGTAATGTTTTATTCCATCATGGAAGCATTAAGGACTATGTAAAAAATCTACGATTGTATATTTAGGCATTGCATCATCTGTGAGTGCTGTGGCATGTGTTGCCTAGCAGGTTTGTCACTTTTCCTATTTACAATAATATCCAAAATTATTTAGAGCAAAAATTATGAATTATTAATATTAATAAAATATACTACTTATACTCATAATAATAATGATAATAATAATAATAATAATAATAATAATAATGATATTAATAAAAAGTGCAGTGGTGGCCCGGTGGTAGGGTGCTAGCTTACTGAGCCGAAGTTCGGGGGTTCAGTCCCCACTATCACCTGGTTGTCACTGCTGTCCCCCCAGTGCAGCTAACTGGGTTATCAAAGACCAACCATGTCTCTCACTGTCCAAGGTCAGTCTCCAGCCTCCACACGACTCTTTTTTAGGATTAAGGATTAGGATTAAGCGGTTTAGAAAATGAATAAATGAAATGAATGGATAAAATTAATTATAATAATAATAATCTTCATTTATTCATTTACTTGATGAACTGCTTTAACTGACTAGGGTTACAGGGAGGCTGGAACCTGTCTCAGCTGACTTCTGGCGAAGGCAGAGTTCACGCTGAACAGCTTGCTAGTCCAACCCGGGGCAAACATGTACATACCCACAACCATTCCCTCTCACACTCTCACCTAGGGGAAATTTGGAACAGACAATTATTCTTATGTGCATGTCTTTAGACTGAGGGAGGGAACTGGTGAACTCAGAAGAAACTCACAGTACTGGGAGAACATGCAAACTCCATACAGAGGCACCCTCACAAAGCACGGGATTTGAACTCAGCACCTTCTTGCTGTGAGACGGTCATGTTAACCACTACACCACTGAGTTGCCAAAAGTAATATAATAACAACAATAATAATTGATTCATTTATAAGTGAGTGTATATTTGTGCATGTTTGTCGATCCAGATTGCTCCCGCAACAAAAAACTCTCTGCCACATTATCTATAATATCATCATCTCGCTCTTTCAATTCTTTCTCTTTCAATAAAAGGCTCCCAACCCTCATAAAGACAACAAGGCAAAGAGGCGAGTTTTATTTCCCGAGCTGAAAAGCCTTCTTAGCCTCAATCCCGCAGGATGGGATAGATACAGGGAGAAAGGGAAGGTGAGAGGGATGAGGGTAGAGGCTCAGCTCTTCTTTCATTTATTTATCCTCCTTCTCCAAACACAAACATTTTCCAGACTTGTGGCTGGAGATGCCTATCGACGGCGGTGGGAGATGGGATCTGCCTTATAGCCCGTGATCGCCTGGGTATTCGTTCACCCCCTTTTCCACTCTCACACACTAAAATTTCAGCTTTCCCCCCGAAGCCGCCAGATGTAATCTGCCTGCTCACACTTTGTCCAAAGAGTGTTCATGTGTGTGTGCATCTTTATCTGTGGGGGTTTTGTGTGTGTGCGTGTATGTGTGTGTGCATCTGTGTCTTACAAACATGTAAGCTGTCTGTGATCCTGCACTGATAAGAATGAGAGACATAAATTCATTATAGAAAATCAATGGGTTGTAATTGCATTCAGAACTGATCCAAAAAGAAGCCTGGGCAGATCCCCTGCAGCATTGTCCTGCATCTGGACTGACTCGAAAATTAAAACATTTCCTCCATTTAGAGTGCTTTATAAATGTGAAGGGCCTAAAGCAGGCCTGTGATGCTTTAATGGGAAAGAGATTAATGACTCTTTTGACAAGCACCCAGAGATGACATTAATGTCTTACTGGCTCTCACTGCTGCAAGTTTCTTTTTGTCCCCAGGAAAAAAAAAAAGACCAGCACTATCTTATCTTGTAATGTTTGCCTGGACGAAAAAAAGCTGTCGCTAAATAATATTCATCTTTGACATTCCAAGAATTGTGAGCTTGCCTTTTATGTGAAAGCAGCCTCCTTTTGTTATATTCGTTTATCCAGGGTCAGGTCATGGCTTTAACACTTTCTTTCCCCTCCTGTGAGAAACAAAAGGAGAAGAGGATAGGGGGAATGGTTAGACAGACTAGACTCAGGTCAGCAGGATTGCAGAGGGGGTCACTGGCAGGGTAAAAAGTCCTTTAATGTTTACTTTATCAAGCCAGGAAAAATTTCCCTCCTGTAAAGATTCCATCTGAAACGATCCGTCAAATTTATGATGGGCTTATTATGCCCCAGAAACGCATTACGGGTCAGGAGGAGCGCTTTTCTGACCTGCGGGCAGCTCGCCGCAAATGTGATGATTGATTGATAATTATGATAATTTGTTTGAAATGATTATCAGGCTGCAATAATCACTGGCGTAGAACCCCCACCGCATGGCATTTCCCCCCCCACCCCTTGTGCGTTTTCACCCACTCATAATGCAGCGCCATCAGAAATTGCCTCTGGTTATGGAAGGGATAGAAACAGGGGCCTCCCAGTATGGTCCCCAGGGCCCAGGGGGGCCCCGTTGATGAATGATGACCCAGAGGAGGCTGAAATCAGAGGAGAATAAACAGGGGAAAGAAGAGGAGGAGAGGGACAGGGGGAAGGCTGGTAACTATCTGTAGCAGAGGGCAATTATACGCCAGGCCAGGCTGCCCCAGGGGCAGCAGCATGGACTGAAGAATGTAGAGGGCTCAGGATTCTGACCACCCAACACACACACACACACACACACACACACACACACACACACACACACACACACACACATACACTGCTCTAAAAGAGGTGGGAAGAAAGAGGACAGGCAGGGAAAATTATTTCTTTTTGAAGTTTATGTTCATTGTCTGTCCAATTGCAAATGAGCAGGAGGTGGTAATATTTAATGAACATGTCTTTAAGGAGCAAGTAAAACAAATTCTGTAAAGACCTGACAAGATTCCAAAGTAAATTAGCTTCTTCATTTCATATTTTTTTTCTAAACCCTTTTGTTTTAATTGTCAGTTGAATTTCTTTTTTTTTGTTCAGGAATGTGGCTCGAATGAACAACATGCCTGTTCAATTAAAACGGAAAGCCTTCTTATGCGCTTCAGCAGCAGACTGTCAAAAAACACTCAGCAATTGGATGTCGTTGGTTTTTTCTGTCACCGAGAGGGGAGGAGGCCTCCGTAGAAATAATATTTGTGGTTTTTTTAGTAGGACTTAATGATAATATCCTTTCTTTCTTCTCCTGGCTCGGTTACACTCTAACTGACAATGTGCTTTTTCCTCCGGAGCTCGCTGAAGTGCATTGTATATACACACACTCTGTCTGCTTACTTGAGGGAGCACTCAGTCAAAGAAAGCCTGCGACCTCTGAGTAAGACACCCTTGCGTGATTAACATCACGGACACACACGCACAGACACACAGACACACACACACACACAAACGTCACCACAGGAAAGAAAAAAAATGAAAATGGTCTAAAGTCGCTCTGAATTAAAACCTCGTTCTAAGCTTTTATTAAATGATAATTTTAGACTGATTCCATAAAAAGGAACATTTGAAATAAAAGGATTTGAAGGTAAAAACTTATTTTTCAGCTTGCTGCGATGACTAGGCCTTCAGTCCTTGGTATGGCCCAATGCCAATATTCACAGGAAAGCATATCATACTAGCTACTATGGCACAAATTGCGGAAAAAGTTAATAGTGGATGAAACAGAAGAGTCCTTGCACTTGCACCTGACCGTCGCCCCCCTGCATTGCCAATCAGCTTTGGGGGCTTCTCTCTTGGTGCCTGGTGTGTCTCACCCCTTTGCAAGTGCTGTGGGTTTTTTTTAATGTCTTTTATGTAGTGTTTCTTTTTCAAGAATTGTGCTCTTTGACTCATATATTTTATGTTTTTTTTATTTTTTTTTTTTGTTTCTTGTCAAAATAAATAAATCACATCATTCACAGAAAAAAAAGGAGAGCGCATCTTACTTGGTTTGACCAAAGCGGTAGTGCTAATAGCTTATTCTCCTTGCAGACCTTGAGCCGTTAACACCGATTTCTTAAGTCCAGACTAATTCCACTAAAAGCAATCAAATAAAAATTTCAAATATCTGGTGGTAAGAATGTTTTTTTAGCGAATTAGACTTATTTTTCACCAAACACTTTACTGGACTGTAGAAACAGCCCTAGCTAGCTGTCCTGTAAAGTATTTTAAGGTATGAATATTTATAATTTTCAAGAATTTGAGCACAATAATAAAAATGCTATATTACTTACAATTCAGAGAAAACAATAAAAGAATCATCCCACTTCCTCTAATCAGATAGGACTAATAGCCCGCTTGGCTAAAGCCTCACCAGCTATGAGATCTTATCTGATAATAGGTTGCAGAATTACTTAAATTTTTAAATATACATATAAGAAGGTGTTTCGTATCCAAACCAGCTGGTACTGTAGATAGACAGATGGATGGATGGATGGTTGAATAGATAGACCACGTTTTGTAACTTAACTTTTTAAAATAAATATCATATTTCATCAGTGCAGTTTCCTTTACATGTGATATGCCCACGAGACAGGATTTTTCAAGCCGGTTCTGTTCACGTCCTCTCTTAGCGTGTCCTTTTTTGTTTTTTTTTTTTTTTTTTTTTTTGACAAGAGCTGAAAACAAACATGCCTTTCTGCCCTGTCTGTGGGAACTGTCCCTCATTGGACAAAATGCTGTCATTATGCATGATGATCTTAGCATTCCCAGTTCCAGATGCTTGAGTACAGTGTGTGCATGGAAAGGCCAATGTGTAAGTGTGTGTCTGTGTGTGTGTGTGTGTGTGTGTGTGTGTGTCTGTGCGAGAGAGAGAGAGAGAGAGAGAAAGAGGGAGAGAGAGTATGGAGTTGTTCATTGTGGCATGTGTATGGCTGCACACACCCCGCTGCTGCACTGGAATTCAAGTGGGAGAGTGAGATGAGGAAAGATGGAGTGAGAGAGGGAGAGGGATGAGAGGAAGAGGCGAGAAGGGAAAAGGAAGACTGCTGAAAGGGCAAAATATTAGCTTTCATGCACTGCTCTCACACTCTCGCCCTTTCTTTCCCAATCTTTCTCTGAATGCCACCCCACCGCACACAGCTTTTGAACAATGAGGGCAGAAAGTGACTGAGATTGGTATGTCTCATTCTTCTCTCTCTCTCTCTCTCTCTTTTTTTCTCTCTATCACTTTCTCTCTCTCTCTTTTTCTCTCTATCTATAACTTTTTCTTTCTCTGTTTCTCTTTCTATCACTGTCTCTTTCCCTCTCTCTCTCTCTCTCTCTCTCACTCTCTCTCTCTCTCTCTGCGTCCCTGTGAGAGAGTTCATCATGAGTGGGAGTTCATTAATTCTGTCGTGTGAATGAACGAATCCCTCTCTTGCGCTACTCCTATAATAATGCCGTTGCCATAGAAACAGAGTATCTCTGAAGAAGTTAGTTGAGGTTCTAGTATAGTTGGGTGTATTTTCATGACCCTGGTGGTCTACAAAATCTTTTGATTTTTTTTCCTCCTTGAATTGGATTTCTGTCACAGCCTCAGGCAGTGTACCAGATCTCTCTCTCTCTCTCTCTCTCTCTCTCTCTCTCTCTCTCTGTGTGTGTGTGTGTGGGGGGGGGTAATTGGGGAGATCCATTTTTCAGTTGCTTAAGCATTTTCAGTCCCTTTTACACTACCTCTCCTTCTTTCATACCTCTGAGGTGTTTCTAGGTGTTTCTCCCAACTTCTTACCTTAGCAGATAAAGGGACAGGTAAGGAGAGTCATCATCATAGAACCACTAACTTACAGAAGGATGAGACGTGTAAGACGTGCTGAGGGTTAGGAATGTCAGAATGCCCATGAGAGAGGCTCTGCCAGTCAGTCGCTCTCTGACCAAGTCATGCCCAACCATGCAGAGGTCATGTGAACACAACCTCCTCAAACTCCTCCGTTTCTATCTGACATGTCTGCTCGCACATTCTCACCCCCCAGTCCCTCCGAATGAATCTTTCACTCAGATCAGATAAGAAAACAACAGTTTTTCACTTGACTCATCTCTGAGTGCAGCTGTAATTTTCTTTTAAGCTCTCACTGTTAACCTCTAGATTAAAGGCAGCTTCCACTTCATATGCAGAATCCTAATTTAATATAACATCCTTTTTAAAAAAAAAAATAAATAAAATAAATCCGCTTTCAGAATTTGTCCACCTAATCTCAGGTTACTGCGTCTCAGCATACACAATTAAAAATAAATAAATAAAAACAAATAACTAAATAAAAACCATTAAAGCTTAATTGCATTAAGTAAAGAACTCTGTTATGGGGGAAATGATCACAGGGAATGCTTGAATAGGAAATTAACCAATCATGGTGGTGTGTTCCACTCTGATACTGTTATCACCTTACAGATGCCTTTTTCCGATCACACCAAGGCCCAAAGTGTTTTATTTGTCTTATACCACATCGATTAAGTCAAGTATTAAATGTTTATATTTGTTAATGAATGACAAATCACACTATTTCTATCCATTTGGCCTGTGGCCTGTTTCAGATAAGTTCATTCCAAGATACAGAGATTTGAAATGAGAATGTATTGACAGTGATTTTCTAAAATTGCTGAAAATGCATTGAATTAATCTATAATGTATTATTAACCAAACTATGATACTAATTAATAACCTATAAATATGTCTTAGTAGGTCAAATAAATGTGTACTGGATGCTCATTTCTTTATATATCACACAAGTTTACATGCTTGATTTTCTTACTTGACCTCCTGTTTTTACTGACACTGATCAACCAGAGCATTAAAAACATTATGAACACTGATAGGTTAAGTGAATAGTACTTAATTAATTATTTTGATTATTAATTCTATCACATAGTTATCTTGATACATTATCATGCACCCAACAGTGGGATGTATTAGATCAGAATGTGCAGAGTCCGTTCTAGAGGTTGATGTGTTTAATTAAATATTTAATTTAATTTAAAGACTTTAACAAGGGCCACATTAACAAGGGCTGAATGATGGGTGATCTATTCATGTCCAAAACGGCAGGTCTTGTGGGCTGTTCCTGGTGTGCAGTGGTAAATAAAAAGGAAGGACAACCAGTGAACTAGCAAGAGTGTCATGGGCACCCAAAGCTTGTTAATGCGCATGGGGATTGAAGGCTAGTACATCTGGTCTGATCTCACAGAAGGGCTACTGAAGCACAAACTACTAATACTGTTAGTGCTGTTAGTGCTATGTCACAGACCAGTCAGGTGGTTTTAATGCTATGGCTGTCTAATTTAAGAGGAATGCTGAGTAGGCCAGAATATGATAAAGTCATCAGGTATCTACTAATGTTTTTTGAAAGTGACACGAAGTCTGTCAACCAAAGCAAATAACTAAAGAGTGGTGAGAATGTGCTAGTACAGTCCACGATCGCAGGTGAAAAAAAACAATAAACAACAACAACTCTTTTTTTTCCCTCATACACAACCCAAAAAAATTCTTACTCATATTACCAAGAAACAAAGAAGTACAAAGTACTGAAGTCTTTACTGTAACAGAAAATGTAATGATCATTACACCCAAGATTCCCTCAATAAATGTTATCATAATGGTCTTGTTACAGTAATCCTCACCATGTCAACGTGTGTGTGTGTGTGTGTGTATACATCTGTGATTTGAATGATCACAGGCAACACTATCCGATTTGCTTTCATAGGCAGCAAATGAGATTTAAAACTTGAAAATGTCTTAAGATGAGACCTAAATTAATAAATAAACAAAACATTTAATATTTTTATATCTTTATGTAGTTTTATTCAGCTTTTCAACACTAGAGTAAAACAATTAGTTCCATTTAATCACACTTTTGACTCACACAAATCCACTGATAAACACGTAAGTGCAGTATTATGCTTCTGAAAGAGTAGAACAGTGCAGTACATTACAGTAGTGTAGAGCTTTTTATGCGAGCAGTCATTAGCCTTTTACAAAAAAACATGTCCTGCTTTGTGTAGATATTTAACTGCTCCAACAGCTGTGTTTACACTTCCATTATCAGTGTGTTTGAGGTATACAGGTTGTTTGTACTTTTCTCAATACAGGGAAATGTGTCAGTTCTTGTCCATGCTGCAGTGCACTTCAGATGCGGAAAATCAGGTTTCAAAAAACGCTGTATACACTTCATAATTATTATTAATATTCCTCTTGTTATTCACTCTTAACACCAGCATTCCTTTCCTCCTCTTAAAAAAACCCTGCACTACCATGTCCACCTGTGTGTTCTTGTGCAGCCTTGTTCCAAACAACCTGAACTGAAGTTTACAAACGGCACATTTCTCATCCCATTGTGACGCCTGTCACCTAAACCTGCGCCTCTCAGAAAAGAGCCTCAGCTCCGCTTGTTTAGCGGATCATGTGGCAGACGTCGGAGCTCTCGTTTCTAAGATGGCTGACCTCCGCTTGCACTCCAGAGATTGCTAATCGTGCCCACGGAGACATGCTTGTTTACAGAGGAACTATTGAACCTCGTATATGTGTATTTGTGTATTAACACATAAATCATTCCTCTGGTGGCTCCTAAAAAAAAGGAAGGTTAAAAAAACCCACAACAACACAGGAATAAAGAATATAAGCAGTTATTTCTTTTCAAATTTTATTCATTTATTTGTTTGTTTGTTTGTTTGTTTGTTTACTTATTTGGCTTTTTAACAATCATTTAAATGATTTTCAGTTGGGTACTGACCACACGGAAATCCACAGCGCTGTTCGCACACAAAATTCATACATTGAAATGCATCTCTGTATTGAAACTGATATTTATACAAAATAATTTGCATTAAAATCTGTGTGTGTGTGTGTGTGTGTGTGTGTGTGTGTGTGTGTGTGTGTGTGTGTGCTTTGTGGACTAAACCCATATTATCACTATGAACAGATAAAATCCCACTCGATATCAGTGTGAGGTCCAGGTGTGTGGTTGTGTTTGTGAGTGTGTGTGTGTGTGTGTGTGTGTGATATAGAGGAAGAGAAAGAAAGAGAGAGAGAGAAAGAGAGAAAGAGAGAAAGAGAGAGAGAGAGAGAGAGTATGTGTTGCTGTAATGTGCCTCCATCTGTGGCACACATGGAATACATTCTGTAGTAGTCGAAATAATTCATGGGTCACTCGCAGACGTACTTCTTGATACTTTGCAGCTTCTCCGCTATAAATGGGCCTTACTACAACACACACACACACACACACACACACACACACACACACACACACACACACACACACACACAGGTTAAAATGCCATCAATTACATGCTTATTATATTATAATATGTAATATTATTACTGTTAGTCTGTAAAACTTATTTTAATTTTTTTATTATTATTTTGGATATTAATGTCTATATCGTAACATTTGTTGTGCTTAATATTTTACTTTTTCCAAACATTAATTAGAATATTGTTCTATTGATACTTTACAAATAGTTAAACTGACAAAATAACTGAAATATAAAATACCTAAAAACAAAAATAGATTTTTTTCAAAAATAGAGTTTGAGTGTGAGTGTGTGTGTGTGTGTGTGTGTGTGTGTGTGTGCATGTGTGTATATGTGTGTGTGTGTGTGTGTGTGTGTGTGTGTGTGTGTGTGTGTGTGTGTGTGTGTGTGTGTGTGTGT
>JAOUQZ010000034.1:5766635-5782755 GCA_028564935.1 Neosilurus hyrtlii
CCCCCCCCCCCCCCCCCCACCCCCCCCCCCCCCCCCCAACGAAAAAAAAGGGAAGTAAAGAAAATGTCACATTTTTCAGTTTAACTTTGTGCGCACGATACTTTATCTTCCATATAAAGTTCTCTATACAAACCAAAACTGGTTGGCTTTACAAGTTCCCTGCTCCTTCTCGCTAAAGTATCAGATTTAAGCAGCTATGAGCTAATATTTTATGAGGTAATGTTCACTCTCTGCAACTACTCTGCAGTAAATTGACTGGAGAGTTGCCTTGTGATTGGATTCAGTGGCAGTGACAGCAGTATTTATTTATTTATTTATTTATTTACGCTGCTTGCACTGGGACATGTATTCACACACATCATGCAAGAATGTTTGTATTGGTATTATTAATATTGTAATAAAATTGATATTTGAGTGAGTGTGAGTGTGCATGAGAGAGTGAGTGTGTGTGTGTCTTTTAAAAAAATAATGATAACAGCAAAATAATAATAATAATTAAAATAATCATCATAATCCTTATCATCATCAGTAATAGCATTTGTAGTAGTAGTAGTAGTAGTAGCATTAAAGAGTAGATATAGGATATGATTGGGTTCGAGTGTGAAAGAGATCTGAGCACAAAGTATCCAGCCACAGGAAACTTTCTAACAAGGCCCCTCTGACAGTTCCTGGAGACGACGGCTGTCTTGAGTGCTTAAGAAGGAGGTAAATCTGTCATTTCTGCCTCCCCGCACAGCAGCTGGAAAAAATTAGCCTGTCTTTCCAAACTCAGGAGATAACCCGTCTCCAAGACCACCTCCACCTAATCGATTTACATGAGACACAAAGTCACCATTCTAACGGTGACATTTTTTATATATATAAAATAAATGAAGCTCATATATAGAAAGTGGCGATGTACAGTAGGTTAAACACTGCTGAATCACTGAGATACTTGAGAGAAGATGAACAACAGAGGCTGAAACTGAATGAAGGCAATGGAGAATAGCTATCTGCAACAGGCTTGCCAAGGCCCGTTGAGCCCTAAAGTTGTAGTTTTGACATGGCCTGAGTCCTGAGTCCTGGAGATAGACAGCATTTTTCATCCTGTCTGACAGTTATCTCCCTTTCGGAATTACCCTCCTAATATATCCCCTTTCATCGGCCAGGAGAGAGCTCCAACAGAGAGACAGGGGTAGAGAGAAAGAGGGAGGGTGAGGGTCTCTGTTTTGTCTCAGGGATAAAAAGGTGGGTTTCTGGCAGCAGCCAGGGCCACACTCGAGCGAGGAGGGACACAATGTCCCCTCTGTCTCGCACAGAAAGGAGCTCCTGACAGGAATCAGCTTTCAATTAGCTCTCGCTCCACCCTCCCACCCCCCATCCATTCTAACCTCCCTCTCACCGGAGGCCCGGCCTGTGGCCCAAGCCCCAGATCCACCGCTAGATTATAGGCAACCTTGTGACAACCAAATTGGACCTTATTTATAGGTAATGGTGTCTCCAGCCGCCACATGCCTGATCTTATGCTCCTTATCACCATGGAGAGGCGCAAAAAGGCAGAGCGCCGCACCATTAGGACGTGAAATCGTCACAATTACAGTCTGCAGATGAGTGGCGAATGCCTTGTTCCTCTCACCTTAACGTATCATTACTATTGCTATATATAAAAATTCACTTTTATTTTCTGAAAGCGATTTTTTTTCAGTGCGGGGTTTTTTGGCGTGACAGGCTTTTAGGTCAAGTGTCAAGAAGGAGTAGTTCTGCAGACAGACGCAATTCACCTCCAGATCAAGATAGTTGACATTGGTGTGAAAGGTTGTTCTGAGGTTACAAGCAAAGGAAAAGTAGCAGTCACCATTTATTATAGGGAATGTGGAATCAAAGCAGGATGATACTTCTTACCGCCAAAGTGCATTTTATTTTTAAAGCTGAAGTTCTCAACTATTTAAATGTCTCATATTTTCAGTTTCTGTGCCATTCTTATATATTTATATACATCTTATATAATATATATTCACATAGGCTGACTTCCTCCTGACCCTACCAAAGCCCAAAACCTCCTTTTTATGCTCAATGTTTTGTTCCTCGCAATTCTCCTCAGGTGTGTTCCACCACGTTCCCTGCCTCTCACTACTACATATGGGAACTGATGTTTGAGGGGAAGATGGGGTGGGGGTGGGGGGTGGATTTGAGTGAAAAGGCTGTCTCTCCTCAGCATAGCTTGGACAGTGATTGCCTATGTGGGAATGGATGAGAATGCATGAGCCAGAACAACAAGCATTGTGTTGAGCTCGGAGGGCTGTCAGAGCAGGTGTTGTCCACTGGGACCAAACTTTGGCATCAGAATAGAATCAGGATATGAATATGGGGATATTGTGCCCTCCTGAGCACCTGCAGACCCCACGGACAAAAGGCCACGGAGGGGGAGGAAAAAAACGAACAGGAAAGGCAATCCTGCTTCAGCGGATACATTCCAGTGTACATCCTCTCAGCAAATTGGATGGGAGAAGAGCGTTCTTTCCTTTTGGAGAACCTCTCACCCACATCTTGTTATGGGTAATCAGTAGTTTTTAACAAGTTCACTCTTTGACATGTTTACTTATACATCCTCCGAACTGCTTGACAAATTCCATGAAGGTTTTTAATGGTATTTGGAAAAAGCATGGGATTAACCACGGCTCATCCATAATACTGCTCTCAAAATGAAAATAAGGTTCCAAGCTCCCGTATATTCCATAAAGGCTCAGGAAGGCATCTCTTAAATAAGAGCCCCCCCACCACCCACCCAACCCCCTTTCAGAGCTTAACGATTCTCCACACTCGCCCTGCCCGTGATCCCTATCGGTGGGGTGACGATGTAAGAGTCCTGCAGACAGAACCAGATTGAATTCTGAGCCAAGCATGATGACTGATACCTGCCCAACGCTTCTGACCACCCACCCAGACAGCACCTCTCTCTCTGCTGTCCCATTCCACTGCCTCCCGCTGCAAGCTCTTCAGAATGCACTCGTAGAAACGACTGCCCCAAAGCTATGCGATACTGCCTCAGTTCACAGCACAGACCTGTACAACATTCTGTAGCTTCCTGCTAAATTGAGCTTTCAAGTAAACACCAGCTGACCATGCCAGGTTTTGGACTTCATCAGGGATCTGGACTTGGTAGCATGATCATATTTAACAATCCACTGTGTTTATATGTAACTATTATTCAGTTAAGGCACAGATGCTGATTTCAGTTGAAGTTATCCAAAGCAAACCAACTCAAAATTCTATCTTTTATTATGCCCCTAAAACAGTTATACACACTATACTTAGCAGTGAACTCCTCAATGTTAGTGCTAAAATCAGAGCTTTCTGGATTGACAGGCATTATGATTGACAGGCAAGTCACCTCCCCTACATGATTGGCTCCAAATAATTTTGTGGGCATATTTTTGTCTAGTTTACAGCATGTAGGGGCACCACAGTGACAGTTTGATTGACAGCTGCCGGAATGAAAGGAGAACAAATATTACTGAAAGTGCTCTGTTAGCAATCATAGACTCCACATTTAAAGAGTACAGCAACTCTAGTTCTTGTAAATATTTCTATAATTCAGAAATGTAAGGTGAACATTGTCCTTATGGCACTGCCTGTACTGACCCTTTGCGTTATCAGACATGTAGGGAAGCTACGGCAGTAAACACTGCGTCCCCTGAGGGTTCGGTGCCTAGAGTTTGATCAGTGATCCCACCCTTCAGAAGCGGCGGAGTGCTGTGTCCCTGTGCCCACTGCCAGTCCCAGGAGACAGAGACATGGCTCTCCTGGTTATCAAGCACAGAGCTCTGCAAGCACACTGGAAAGTAGGGTGGGGGCGTGGTGGTGGTGGGTCAGAAAGATAAGGGCACGGGGGTTTTGTAAAGGGAAGCTTGACTTTCAGAGCACAGGAAGAGGGGATGAATAACCCAGAGAAAAGGAGGAGGAGGGCGGCTGAAACTCCACACCTCGGCCACATCTGATAACAGAACTCGCATTAAAGTTAGTGTAAAAGAGAAGGTTAGCGGTAAAATGTCAATAACGGCCATGAGACACAGAATAGACAGCAAAGGACCAAGTGAGAGAGGTTAGCACTGGTGCAGTTTTAACAAGCAGCTTCATTAGCTTAGAAATCCAAGGTGAACTTTGAAGTGTGTTCTTTTCTCATCGGCATATTTGATTAGTTATGACAAATGAACTGGACGAAAACACTATGTACTCATTGATGGCATTGATTTTACTCCCTGTTTGTCCGGGTCTTTCTGAGATCATTATTGTTTGTTTTGGAAGGTTTTTCCGTATAGTCTCGTGTCCCATGGAAAAAGGATAAAGTTCCTGGTTGGCCACCGTTAAAAATATTTCATACTTAAGTCCAAAATAAACAAATTTGTCCATCTGAAAACAGATTTGCTTATGTTAGGCTTTGAGATAAGGCATGAAATGAAATGTAGGTGTGGGTAAAAGAGGTTTTAAATGATAGTTTTGCTATCATAACAAGACTATCATATTAAGGAAAATAATGTAACATATCCAGTCACAGGCTAATTTAGTTATTGGGCCCTGAGCACTTGAACTCAGCTCACGCACTTGGCATCCAAAATGAAAGAGGGGGGAAAAAAACGTCATTTCCATCTGCGGCGCATTAGGACACTTTGATGACAGGTATTTACTGACACCAGGGCTGAGAGGTGGGCCCAGCCGAATTATTTTACAGATTCCACAGTAAAACGGTCAGCTTGAAAAGATGAGATTCACCACAGGAGACAATGGCCGACCACTGCGATCTGATTACGCCTTGCCCCCTTCACGGGTAAGCTGAGAGGGCCAGGAAGTGCCCCCGGGAGCAGAGCACGAGGCCTTGGAAACATTTGGCTATCGAGATGAGGCTCGTAAAGTTATCTCCTCTCCACACGTGCTTGCACATTGCAGAGTACACACTATAAGCTGTATGTGGCTGTGATATGCTTTGACGTTTAGATCGCTCTAAATGTAAAGATATACGAATTGTGTTTACATGACATTAAATGAATTTATCACGTTTAGGAAGAAGTACAAGTGCATGCATATGCACGTGTGCCTTTCCACTGAGGCATTCTCAGGTGTTTATCACACACTTCTGTTTTCCATCTATCGCTGCCAGTGGCTTTATTCTGCTGAGGGATTTTTTTTTCTCCAGTAGCTGCTCCTGATTGTGTTTACGCTTGGCTCTTGGTGCTCAGAGCCGAACACAACCTTTTGATTATTTGATCTGTGTTTGCTCTTGTGTTGCACGCTTCCACAACGGCTGGCTGGACGTCAGTCGGTGAAACTTGCACATTCAATCTATCATGCACCTTCAGTGAAAAGCGTTTTGATCTGCACTAAAGCAAGCGCAGTATATGATTGTATATCAGCAGTACAGCGATAGTTCCACTGAAGACTGCCGTCTAGTAAACTGGTGCTGGGTTCCTGCCAGGGAGAGTCCACTTTTCCCTTGTGGACTGGTCATACTGGCGGATCGTCACGTTTTTTTACAGATTCAAACTGTGCACAATAGGTAAAGAAACAAGAGCTTGAGGAGTCGCCGTTTGAAGCAGGCAGTTGATGCCACACACTCAGCGACCTGGGGTCTGAGGCATTCAGTCTATGGAAACACTATCTGATGAAGCCTGTGTATGTGTTTTGGGGTGTGTGTGTGAGTGTGTGTGTGTGTGTGTGTGTGTGTGTGTGTGTGTGTGTGTGTGTGTGTGTGTGAGTGACGTAGGCCCGTCTTCATTCAGGCGATACTCAAATGGCCAGCTCAGAGGAGGCGCTGGGGCCAGCGGGTCAGCGCCTATCTTCCCCTTCAGCCCAGATCGCTTTTCAGGACAGAGCGGGGACAGAGCCGGAGTGTATTTCAATCGCCCAACGCTGCCTATTGTACACTTGCGCTGGCAAGCGGCACCAGATACAGACGCTGCCTAGAAGTAGGGGAATATGTCCGGGTACTCTACACCGGGCCAGACCACCACGATCAGAGCAGCTAAGCCGACAGTTTTGAGACACACGAGATCAAAAAAAAAAACAAAAAAAACTGTCCCAGACAAAAAAGTCATTCTGTTCTTTAGCTTTTCTGTCCTCTCCCACTTTCCCTCCTCACTATCCATCTCTTAATCCAGTGTGTGAAGTGAGTGATCAGGTTGGTGTTTGGAAGGCTACGCTGTTCCTGACTATGTGTCGACTTGAGTTGTATGAGATGAGAGAACACGGGTTCTTGAAGATCCTTGGCATCAATGACGTGAATGCGAGAAACACAAGCGTCCTGTCCTTATAAATAATTCTGTCAGGTGTAAGAAGTACATTTAGGACATGATTGCAGGTGAAAATAGAATAACAGTTCATTTTATTCACCTTTTATGATTAACTCACATTATATAGCAGTCATTCTATAGAGCTGTTGAATTAAATACATTATATATGTTTTTAGTAAATGGCTCATTCTGAGATAAACAGCAACGTTTTCGTGACATAGAATCTTAAATTCGTCTGGATTTATTTAGTTCTTGACTAGATGGGAGTAAACTAAATTTTACATTTATGATATTAAGTAAAATATTTACTTGATTCCAATTTCTAGTAAATGAGCCATTATAAAATCCACTGTATCATGTAATAAAAAAAAAAAAATTCAGAGAACCGACTGGGTAACGTCCATCACTCTCAACTAATGCAATTCATTTATCTAATGATATCTGCAGCATGAAGTGTTTTTTTGCAGACAATCAGCATAAGTGTATCAAACATTTTATGTGAAGAAATTCTTTGGAGTTGCTGCTCTTTGAAAATTGTAGGTCAAGTATTGTCTCAGTAACATCCACAACATTTTGACAACCGGGAAGATGGGTCAAAATTCTCTCATAAGAACTTATGCAGCTATCTTTCCTTACGTTTGTCAAAGGAAAGTCTGTCAAAGATTGCATTAGTAAAAAAAACTGACCAGAAAGACAACTTTTATTTTGAGATTCTATGTCCTCGAAATGTTGCTGTTTACCCCAGAATGAGCCAAATATGTTTAAACAGCAGCATGCTCAAGTGAACATACAGATTAAACCTTATACACATTTCCCCCTATAAAGGTTTTAGCCTGGAGATGAATTGATGAAGCAAACATCCTTACAAATATTCCTGGGGGTCAGATGGAGAAAAAAAAAATACCACGGAAGGTTCCGAGTCCTCGGTCCACCTGAGAAATGAAGCCTTTTCATGGATCAACAAATCCATCAGCATCTTTTCCTTCCCTCTGAGCAGAAATCTGAGCAATTATTTTTGACGTGTAACATCAATAATCTCATTTATTTTCTTCTCCACGCCCCCCTTCGCTTGCACAGCTCCTAGAGCGGGGGCCTACACGCCTTCCCTTCTCTCGTCTGTGTCTGGGGGAAATACGAGAAAGAGCACTCGATAAAACCAATTTTTTGCACCATCGATCCCACAATTGTTTTATTCCTCTCCCTGTGTTTTCTCTCCCTCTTCTTCTCGTCCTCTCCCTTATGGAAATATTATTGACAGCGGCTTGGTGTTAAATTATTAAGTAAATGTTAGCAGATGCTGGGGATGTATGAGCGTGCAGCGGGGTTTGTAATCTGCGTGTGCATGTGTGTGTGTGTGTGTGTGTGTGTGTGTGTGTGTGTGTGTGTAAACACGCTAAGGTCGCGTGTGTGTTTTGTAAAGAGCAGCAGGGACACACAGTTCCTGAGATGAATAGCCAGAGGAGAGCTGTACTCTGAAACAGACACTAATGGACAAGGGTCTATTGGACTTGGCATGCTGCCACTGGACAGTTTTTAGAAGCTTCCCTCTGTGCCGGGGTTTTAACCTGGCAGGGAAGAGTCGCTCTTCCTCGGAATTCACTGCGACGATCAATCCGACTCCGCCAAAGCCATTTTAGCCTTGTTTAGCACCATTGTGCTCCTGATAGATTTCTTAACCAGTTGGCTTTGCTAAAAGTTTCTTGTTTACCCCTATCATAGTCTAATGAGGGCTGACATTTGGGTGCTTATTGGCTTCCAAAGTGCCCTTATGGCCTTTTCTAATAGCCTGGTGGCTAAAGTCTAATGTGTGTGTACAGGAGAGTTGGTTCACACACCAGATGGGTGCCAGGGGGCTCACATACAGCGAGAGCTCTGTAATAAGTCATCTTCTTATTATGCTTTTTTTAATTAGTGTTGTTTACTTATGAGTCCCGTGTGACCTGTTCGTGCAGCAACACTGTATGTGTGTGTGTGTGTGTGTGTGTGTGTGTGTGTGTGTGTGTGTGTGTGTGTGTTTAAATCATTAGTCAATTTGCTTTTTGCCTCATTTACATATAAGCACGTTAGGCCTAAATTAGCTCTGATTAATTGTTCTCACTACAGGGGTAAATGGTTTGCTGTGTGTTTAGATTGTGCCTGTGTGTGTGCGTGTGTGCACGTTGTTTATCTCAAACATGCCGTCCTATCTGCTCCCAGCGATGGGGTCAGAGCCAGAGCCCAGGGGGCAATAACCACAGCCTTTGTTTGGGAGTGCAATTATCCTACCACACAAACATGCACCGATGAACAAACATAGAAGATCTCAGGACAAACATACAAACATGATAGCACACACACACACACACACACACACACACACACACACACACACACACACACACACACACACACACACACACACATGCAGAACAAAGTAGGAGGTACAAAATGCTTAGATGGGTGAAAGCGAGCACAAATCATGACATCTCACAGAACCACAGTGAACATTAGCAACCAATAGCCCCAAACTGCTCCCATAGTGAAAGCGAAACTTTTTTTGGTCAGTATCATACATATTTAGCCACGTCCTAAAACAGGAGTTCCTGACAGATGTATGTGTTTATAGGAAGCTGTTCTGGTTGAATTTACCTATTATATTATATAAAATAATTGTCATTAGTTGTCTTTTGTGGAAAAAAAACACCTTAACAGTAACCTTAACAAAGCACAACCTGTCTTAGAATACATTCCCAGATATTGACATGTTTCAAGTTCCTGCCCAAGAGTAAAGAACCAATCAGCATCAAGATGCACATAGACAGATATATTAAGTTCCTGCCCAAGTGTAAACAGCCAATCGCATCCAGTTGCCACCAAAGAGCAAACAGCCAATTATATCCAGTTCCCCCAAAAAGCAAACAGCCAATAAGTATTGTGATCCTGATTTCTTCAACATATTTGTATATATTTTAACAAAGAATAAAATGCATTATACTTGCATTAACCTCTCATGTGCATATCAATAACTGAATTTGTACTTTAAGATTGCTAAACGGGGCATTTGAAAAAACGAACCAGTGTTTTATTGTCTTAGTACTTGCATTAACAAACACTTTGTGTCACTACATTTCCAAATTTACAAGTTTATTTTGTTCACATAAATTGACCCAAGTGGGTGTGCTGAAATTTTTCACCAGAAAATATTGTAAGGCACATTGCTAAAATCGCTATTAAATAAAAAAAACATAATACTATTATAATTAAAGTATATTATAAGCTTAAGTAGTCATACAGAAAATTATAGATAGTTTACAGAGGCAACCTATAGCTCTTTAATTATTACAGTACTTTTTTGTCACCCTTCGTTTTATACAGTGGTATAGTAAAATCCTTGACCTGACTACATGCAAACATCAGGTAAAAACACACACTTGTTCTCAATACAACATTAAACAGCTTACTATACACAACAACCATATTTCACTTGAACATTCTATAAATTTATTCAGTATACTGTCTGAACCTGGGGTTTTATTATTTTTCAACTTTCACATTACTACATTTGTTTCTTTACTGTAAATTTCAGCAGTTTGACCCAAGAGGTGTATCATGCATGTGTACGTGTGTGTCACTAATGTTATCAAAGTGGAAATTAGCATTTACTAGCTTTTCCTCTAAGCTTCTTTGAATCATATGAACAATTTATATTAGCCTGTTATTTTATATATGTTATTTTATCAAATTTCATAAATGCTAAAAATAGCTAAAATGAACTGGTTGCTAATATCTCATTCTACAGTAGTATACATTTTTGTTCCAATGTGTATATGGATTTTGCATTATTTCTTAATATTAATTAATATTCATTATATTCCTGTATAATATGTCCAAACACAATAGTATATACATAGAAAATTATGGCACTTAAAAAATGTCTTATAAAGACTTTATGGATATTTCAGAGAACATACGGAGGATTTTTTACCTCACAAAACACAAAACAAAAAGGTTGAAAATTGTTTTCCAGTACATAATAAATACATCCATTAAGAGTACATTGTATAAATATTCTACTACATTTCTAATTGAAATATTAGAATATAAGTCTTTCTAGAATCTAGATCTGAATAATACTTTAAAGATATCTAGATCCACAATAGATCTAGTCTAGACTGTCTGACAGACTATAACAATTATTCATAGAAATTGGCCGAGGCCTGGTCTATATCTAGCTGTTAATAGGTTAAAACTCACTTGTGGAACGTTATTCCAGCTCTTCCGTCGCATTTCCAAATAACGTACAAACCGGCAAGTCCAGCCTAAATACAGTTCAGTGGTTATACTGACCTAATATTGTACATCCAGTACTTGTTTTTGTGTTTGAGCATTAGATTGAAGCTGAAATCAAGCATCCACTCAGGAAAACACTTAGCTTTAATCAATATATGCAAAATTAGAGTATTACTGTAACACCATTAAGAGAATAATTCTAAAATTGTGAGAATGATGGATGTCATCAAGTGGATTGTATTTTAGGTTGCAGTCCTATGGAGATATACATCCCGCATTGTCAGTAAACACTTAAGGTGGCCTATTGTCATGACTCACAACACACACACTCAGCAAGGGGCGATAAAGAGGCACTGAGAGTGCTGATGCAGCCACATTAGGTAATGAGGTTAGCAAGAACCAAGGGCTGACTGATAACCTGTGAACTACGGGTTTAGCAGGGGGCCAACACTGATGACTGCAACCACAACACCATGAACACACATCCTCTCTTTCACCTGCATTCTGCTAGCAGCATTGCTAACGCACTATTGGAAAACAAAACCAATACCAAAAATCCTTCTGTTGTGCAGAACATTTCTTTGAAGCACTCATGAGCTACCTATGAAGTAATTTAAAGTACCCTTGATTCTGTCTCATAACTCAGGATCCTGAATCATAGCTACAGTGTGTGCGCAGGAGCATTCCAGAGCCGCTAAACATAACATCAAACATTCTGCTCCAAAATACAAACTGGTTAAACACACGCCTCGTTCTTTCGAAAGGCCATCAGCGTTCTCTGGTTTTTGTGGTTCCTTTTCTCCCTCGCCCAGTGGACGTCCAGTGACCAGAGCCTAACTCTCATCTCCTCGCTGAGTTCATTCTGAAATAAAACTGGCACACAGCTGTTTTTCCCCTACAGCATTTTGGCTAAAGTAGCAAGCAACTTTTTAAGAGAGCGAGCAAATGCATTCAAGGGTGAATCAGAATCAAGGGGGAAAATAACAGGTTTTTAGTTGTAACTGCAAAATATATATATATATCAAAGAAAGTTTGCGCTCAGTTGGGAGAAGGTCTAGTGTGATAAAGTGAGATCAATGATCAACCTAACTGTAACGCTGTGTTTAATCAATCTCTCTCACCTGCTGAAGATCCCAGGAGCAGACAGGCAAGGAGCTGATAGAGCATAGTGTCAGGTGTCATACTTCTACACTCTACAGTGTGTGTGTACGTGTGTGTACGTGTGTGTGTGTGTGTGAGAGAGAGAGAGAGAGAGAGAGAGAGAGAGAGAAAGATCGATGGTGTGATGTCTAAACAACCATGTCTGTGTTATCTGTTTGTCAGCTGCAGGCACAGCGGTCTGTTCACACCTCGTCTCATACTAACCCATCAGACAGGCACTGGACTACATCACATCTATCTTCTTCAAATTCTCCCTCTCTCTCTCTCTCTCTCTCTCTCTCTCTCTCTCGCTCTCTCTCTCTCTCCCTCTGTATGTGTTATTACTGTGCATGTTTTTTGTTTGGGTGTCATGGTGGTGCAGTGATTAGCACTTCGCCTCACAGAAAGAAGGTCCCGGGTTCGATTCCCAGGCTCGGAGCATTTTTGTGTGGAGTTTGCATGTTTTCCCAGTGCCTGTATAGGTTATCTCCAGGCACTCTGGTTTCCTTCCACAGTCTGAAAACAGTGCACAGTAGGCTGACTGACAGTTCCAAACTGCCCCTAGGTGTGAGAGTGAGTGTGAATAGTTGTATGTGATGGCCTGGCAAGCTGTACAGGGTGTACCCCTCCCTCGCCCAGAGTCGGCTGTGATGGGCTGCTAGCCTGCCCCTGACCCTAATTAGGATTAAGCGGCTTAGAAAATGAATGAATTATTTACGTTTTATAATTGTAATTTTAAGTTATTGTTAAAATTTAATTGTATAAATAAATGGTTTGAAAAAATATTTAACATTTTAATTATAGTATTTAATTGTATTCATTCATTCATTCATTTGCCACATCACTTAATCTTTTTTAGGGTCATGGGAAAATAGGAACCTATCCTATCCCAGGCAACTCTGGAAAAAGGCGGGGTACACCATGAGCAAATCACCAGTCCCTCGCAGGGCCAACACACACAACCAATCACACTCACTCTCACACCGTCGGGCAGTTTGGAGCAGCCAACTACATTAATGTGTGTGTGTTTTTATATTGCAGGAGGAAACCAAAGTACCCAGAGAAAACCCATGCTAGAACGGGGAAAAAAAATCCAAATTCATATAGAAATATCCAAGCTAATCTCATTTTAATTATAGAATATTTAAATTATTAATATTGTTAAATGTGACACATTTATTATTATTATTGTTGTTGTTGTTGTTGTTGTTATTTTTACAGTTGTAATTACATTTAAAAAATTTTACAACTCATCAACATCTTATTTACTTATTAAATAAAGAATCGATCACCATGTGGGTTATGATAATTATATTGCTGTACTGTAAGTGTAAACTGAAATTAGCAATCAGGATGAATTGTTTCAGACTGGCAAAATTCTCCAAAGGATGCGAATCACCAGGGACCACCTGATATTATCATGATACCTAATAATTAAATTATTGCAATTCTTCTATAAATAATCTGATCCTATATTACAATATTATCCCCTTTGTTTGTTACAATTTTAAAACCTTGGTCTCTGTAAAAGAAAGTTGAGTAATACCTATAAAGTCGTACATCCTCAAAGCTTTATTCAAGAGCCGTACAACTGAATTGAACATAATTAATTAAATGTAACCTCCTCATAAGAACATTATTTTTTTCCTTAAAATGACTGCAAAATTACTACAAATACAATGAAAAAAAAATTTATTCAGGATACATGAATCGCCACACAAAAGAATAAAATTTAATTCAATTCATTTCAATTCAATTCAAAGAATAATACATAACTGACTCAATCTCTTTCTTCCATCTCTCAGTGATGACCATACATAACTGGAATTGGAAAATGCATACAGTGCTTTGCATTTTGCCTCTGAATTCTGCCTCCTCCACCCATCCATCCCCCTCCATCCTTAACTCCACACATACCCATTGATTAGCGGCCTGGCTCTCCCGCTGGCCCTAATGGAGCTGAGAGCCCGATCGTGTGATCGCTGCATCTCTTTTGTGGCGTCTCAGCCCCAGCCTGAAAGCAGCCCGAGCCTCGCAATCACCCTAATGCAGGAGTGTCGGCCATTACTGTCAACTGCGCTAGCATGGCGTCCATACATTTGTCCCCTGTAACCCCCGGCGACCCCTCCCATTCCTGGCCGGATTAATGCACGTCCCGGGGCTTGACTGACACACTCTCCATACTGGCTTAAACACTGAGTCCATGGCCGCTGTGCTCGATTAGACGTGTGGTTTAATTAAAAGGTCTGTCAGATATATGGCGGCTCCAAGTATCTGTCATGGCGTCGGATGAAGGGTGAAGGTTAAGGCCAGAGGGCGGCGAGGTGAAGTCCAACAGTAGCTATAAACATTTCTCCAGCTCTGGGCAGAGGAGCTATCACTCAGAATGATCTATAGTAAGCCAGTGACCACAGAGAGAGAGAAGGAGGGGAAGAGAGAAGTCTGACGGAAAGAGGAAAAAGGCGTTAAAACCAGCACTTAGTGCGAATCGAGCTGGAGGTGCAGGGCTGAGCTCAATGGCTTTATTGTTCGAGGCTTGACGGCATGCCAGGAAGCTGAGAAATATTAAATAGTGGAACATTAAACAATGGTTTACACAACAGTAAAACAGAACTCGCTCCTCCTGTCTGTATAAAGCGACGGTTTTACGAGGACGCTTGCACCACTGCAGGGCATGGATCAAAACGAGAAAGAAGATTCTTCTCTCCCTCTCTCTGATCTTACCGTCCAACAACAAAAAACCCCAGGGAGTGCAAGTCAGAGATAAATACTATAGTATGCAACAAGAAATCTTTTTAAAGAATTTAACGTGGTAATTCTGTACAAGCACAGTTGTTGCTGATTATGTCACATGGATTCTTTAGTTTGGTTAGTTTTAAATGGCTCCTGAGAAATAGTAACAAATTTCTGTAAATAGTTTTCTTTTATAGATGAAGAACATCAGGGCACCAGCGTGGACCGTTTAAAGGAACAGAAATTGCAGTTGTTGGTTTTGTTTTTTTTATCTTCACCTCTCCACACTCAAATACTTAGAACGAAACAATATCCAAACACTGGAAGGGTAAAACTTTTTTCTGTGTGGGGCCACTTTAGACTCAATGTTACCAAACATAGGAGCTCATTAGAGAAGCTTGACTCATGTGTTTCCAATCATAGAGGGAGTTCAGGTTTATCTGCCCTGCATGCTCTCTCTCTCTCTCTCTCTCTCTCTTTCTCTCTCTTCAGTTCTCTCTCATAATTTGGATGAGATCCACCCAAATTGCTGCCCAGGTTTCACTATAACATCATGTCTGCTTTACCCGAACTTAGGAAGAAACCATAATCTTTCAAAGAGTGCTAGGAGTTATGGACTTTTTTTTTTTTTAATTTACAGTTACACTCCGGCTTGGGTTACAGCCTATTCTGTAGGTGCTGTCATCTGTCTTTCCTCATGGCTTGCTGGCCATTTGTACCGGCCATCTACTACTAAGTGCTTTCTTTTAACTGCATCCTGGTGTAAACCCAGGTGTGTGTGAAGACACGAGGCATAAAACTGGGGCTGGAAATGTTTATATATGGTATTTTGCTCAGTAGCGACCGGATATACACAATATACATAATATACATAATATATAGTATGTACAGTATATACTGTGTACATGAGCCTCCAAATGACTTAATGGACCAAACTGACTTTTTGAGTTACGCACTGATATAAATGGAGGGCACCTGGATATGACTATATATATATATATATATATATATATATATATGTGTGTGTGTGTGTGTGTGTGTGTGTGTGTGTGTGTGTGTGTGTGTGTGTTCACACTTAGCCCAGCTGGTAGCAACAAGTGATAATGAACTCATTAATTTTTTCACTCTGGCTAATATATATTATCATGCAGGCAGCGCTAACCGTGTTATTGTTCTTCTCGCTGTTGAGCTTAAATTTTACCGCTCTTCCAGCACCACTGAGCACACAGTTTAAAACCACGAACCTGTTTTTGCCCAGAACAGTGGAAGGAGGGGGAAGAAGGCTTTTTTTCCAAACAAAAGCAGAGAGAAGAGGCGGTCTTGGATTAATTAGCGTCATTCGAAAAATCCTCCATCTCATTGCAACTGCAAGCGAGCCGTAATCGAACACTACTTCATGCTCAAGGAATTCCCAGGCAGATGCGACGGCCAGGCCCAACTTGTCTGTTTACCCTCCATCACAGCGAATTTACAAATCGAGTCTGAGGAATTGGCGGGGGCTTTGAAACATTTGCGTGGTTGATTGTGTAGATTCAGTTTGATGTTGAGCAGGTATGCCGTGCAGCGCGCCTGCAAAATTCTGTTTGGAATCGAAACCGTTCTGCCTGTTTTGAGTTAAGGAATAATTAGGAGTGTTTGCTCTCTCTCTCTCTCTCTCTCTCTCTCTCTCTCTCTCTCTCTCTCTCTCTCACTCTCTCTCTCTCTCTCTCTCTCTC
>JAOUQZ010000034.1:5790313-5803169 GCA_028564935.1 Neosilurus hyrtlii
ACACACACACACACACACACACACACACACACACACACACACACACACACACACACACACACACACATATATATAAACATACAGTACAGAAGCCTAACAGCTGTAATACAGTAACACTTTAGATGATTTAATGATTCAGTGCATAATGAATGCTTATGATTGTAGACTCTGAAGGTTACATAGCACTAGCTATTATTCACTAGAATAAAACTGAAAAGTGGCATTTTACAATACAAGTATTTTCTAACTATTTAAAAATAGAGCATTTTATTCACAGTACCTTGTAATTTCTGAATATATTTCGATGTACAGATTGGCGGCAGCTTAAGGGAAAACCAGAGCCTGTGTTTCTCATAAGGGGGGTTGTTGTTTAGTTTTGCTCAATTTATTTGTATGGCGTTAGACAAAGCATTATTTTTATCCAATTCAAAGCTGCTGCAAAGCACTTCTAACCTGACCATGTGGGCGTGATCTCATCCAGAATGACTCCGCCCTCTCATCCTCAAAATATGAGGGCTCATAGAAAGGTTTAATGAGAATGAAAACAATGTAAATTATATGCTATGGCTTTTACAGTAAAGAGGTTCTATTTATTTGAACCCCTACTGGAGAACTTGGTGTGGGATGATTTAATCAAAGCAACAGTTTTTGAGGGTAGTTTTTTCCTCCAGTTCCACAGAGCATTAAATCTGTTCTGGTGACTTGTAGCGGCCTAACGTCTAGTGAGCACAATTTATTTATTCATTTTTCTCTTTAAATTGTCACCTCTATCTATTATGCCCATTACCTGGCCTTTTTTTAATCTGTTATAGTCCTGTGCCCTATGTGGGATGTGGGTCGATTAGATGGGTACAGAAGATGCAACAGTGGAACATTCCCTTACATTAAAAAAAAAAAATTATATATATATATATATATATATGCGTGCATGCGTGTGTGTGTGTCTGTGTGTGTGTGTGTGTGTGTGTATATATATATATATATTTGCCATCTCAGCTGACTCTGGGCATTGGTGGGGTACACCCTGGACAGTTCGCCAGACCATCACAGGGAAATCGAAGTACCTGAATGAATCCCACACAAGCACTGGAAGAACATGCAAACTCCACACAGAAACCCTCGATTCAAACCCGGGACCTTCTTGCTGAGAGGTGGAAGTACTAACCACTGTGCCACCATGCGACCTAGATCGATAGATAGATAGCTAGATGACTTTATCCATCCTCTGAGGGAAATTTGGCGTTAATGGATATATATATATATATATTAGAACCCAATACCTTATTAAATCATGTGCTTTATATTTAGTAAACACACAGTCTCATTCACTGTTTCTCTTCTGAGGTTCTACACACACACACACACACACAGACGCACACACACACACACACACACACACACACACACACACACACACACACACAATCTGGCACATGCCCAGGATATGGGGAGAGATATTCTGTGTGTGTGTGTGTGTGTGTGTGTGTGTGTGTGTGTGCTCGCAGCCTAATGAAAGATGAAGAGCTCTCTGCATTAGCCATTGTGTTCAGCTGTTCCGTGCAGAAGTGTTGGCAATGCTTTCCTGTTTTGCGCCTGTGAGGCCATCCAGCACTCAGAATTCTTTCAGCGTCCTGCATTTCTCCACCGCACTGAACCAAAATCAGGAAACCTAACAGGACCGGTCTATATGCACCATTATTATTTGAATATATTACAGTAGAGTGTACCTATAATAGCAGATAATCAGGCCTGGGTGATATATGGTGCAGCTATCTCAAAAAATCACCACACGTATTATTTTGAGAGAATTCTGCATGTTGTCAGTACTTTATAACAATGGGCAGTAAGAGTGGGCGTTAAAACCTCATTTAATTTAATTTTTCCTCATTATTTTATTTGTTTGGATGTTAAACACAAATATGACTGATCTGATTACTGTGATACATATTGCTTGTTTTTTTCTTTATTTTTTTGCATATTTTGATATGCATTTCTTAAAATATTATTAATCAAGAACTGTGCACACTCCCACTAATAACTTGAGCATTTATATATCAAATCATTCACAACCGCACATTCACACAAACCCACTCATACATACACACACTTCAGTCTTGGCTTAGATGGTGTAAAGTTACACATACGACTGCTAGTAACCCTTTACTAAGAACGATGCGAAACGTTTCCAGAATGTGGTTTAGGTTTAAAAACTTACCGCAGGGCTTTCTATAGACACACAAATACACACGCACACACACGCACACACACTTACACACACAGATGAAAGATAAGCTCTCTCACTGCGGCTTGATCTTAACACATTGTGATTTCCCTATCGTCTTGTGTGAACAGTGGCACCCTAATAGCGCAGGGGTGCGTTATCTCAGAGCAAACGTGTGATTATTTTAGTGTAGTGGTAAGGAAAAATATACCGCATGTACTCACTGGAGGCTGGCATGCCCATGACCACCATGTTAAAGGAGCTAGTTGAAATGGTTCTCCGTTCCAGGTTGAATAGTGTTAGTTAACTGATAGGGTTGTAAAATAGTGATATGTTACAGGCACTAGCGGCGGAGGCACGACTGCAGGTAATGTTTTGCAGGCTGCTTACTTTATTCACTGTATCAGTCATGCAGAAGAGAACACCCTAGCACACTGTATGCATGTGTGTGTATGTGTACCAAGGTGCCAGCTGAGGGTTTGATAAGGTTTCTGAGGAATTTCGGTGGAATTTCTCACACCCTGTATTTATAGTTCAAATCAAAATACTGGTATTGCTGCTGTTACACTATGTATTATTTATTTTTTATTTTTTGGCATTTGACTGACTTATAATGTATAATATGTCCATTAGCAGGTTCAGAGGTTGCATCGTTTCTCCACACACCTTTCACCACAGTGTCAAAGTGCAGCAACACTTTAGAACATCACCCGCTATATATTTCCTTCATTTAAAAGCTTAAAAATAAATAAATAAATAATAGAAATAAAGATTGAGGTGTGTTTCACCACACCCGTTCCTCACCTCGTGACACAGACCTAAACACAGAGGCAGCACCTGTGTTTTTCTTATGAGTCCATTAGCTGGTGTTGCGCCTCACACCAGATGAGGGTAATTAAGCCTTAAAGAGCGCCGAGGGGCTCGGTAAGCTTAATGTAGAAGTAGGAGATTTCCCCCTGGCCTAATCATGGGGAAGAGTCACATGGGTAACAAGAAAGAAGAAGTAGGGAGGGGCAGATTATAATTTTATAATCCTCACGTGTGCCACTACCTTTTCATGGAAATGTCACTGTGATGTCAGAGGCTTATTAAACCAGCAGATCTCTCTTTCCCTCCCTCATTCCTTTCCTGCCTTCTTTATTTTTTATCATGCTGCACATAAATCAGTGTTCCACCTGGACCCAGAGTGTTTGCAGACTTCCAAACACCCAGACTGCAGCTCTAGCTACCTCTCACGGCGTGTAATGTGTTTCTGAACCCTAGCAGCCCTGGGTGCAACAACCCTCCACCTCTCCACCTCTCCACCCCTCCTCCCGGCTCAAACTGTTTCCCATCTCTTAATAAAACATGTACGATACCTGTAGCCGGACTCGCAGTAGGCTTGCTGACAAGCACTCTCTCACTTCAACATTCTCGTGTGTGTGTGTGTGTGTGTGTGTGCGTGTGTGTGTGTGTGTGTGTGTGTGTGTGTGTGTGTGTGTGAGTGTGAGTGTTCAGAGTGCGGGATCATTTCCTCCTATGCCTGGTTAGTTTTCAGTGACTGTTTTCGCACATAAACTGGAGCCCTGCTCTCTATCATTCCAGGCCTTTTCCCATAAATTGAGGCAGCAGTAGCTCTCACTGAAGCAGCAGCTTTACAGTTTCATTCCTCCATTCAACAATACCAGACTCAAAGCTTTTTGTTAGCTGGGTGAATGAAGGAGTTGTTAGTATAGAGTAGTTGGTGCAACCTCATACCTGTCACCTTGTGCCCAAAAAGTGACTTGCGGCCATAAATATAAATAGACAATGGTGCAGATCCAATCTCGATTTTGTTTTTAAAATATTCAGAACAGCCCCCTTGCACCTATTACAGACACCGACAAAATTCTTACGTGAAATGTCACGCTCTTTATCTTGATTTGACACTTAGACCAGCTATATGTATGTGTTTGTGTATGTATAGGCATGGTTATTTTAAAAAAGGGAGGATTTGGCCCTAGCACCCTCGTGAGGGTGATCAAACCAAGTAACAGTCAAACGCTCTTTTTAGATGTGCAACATTCTTATCAGTGTTCTCACAAACCACATTTTAGCAGCAGCCGTATTCTATGTACAGTATTCTGAATAAATTTCTTAAAATAAACCTGGGGTTTTGCAACATTTTCTGCCTTTTAAAATGGAGTAGAAAACAGTGGCATCTCCTATTTTTATTTAATTGTATTTGTTTTACTGTCATTGTTTATTTCATCCAGACATAATAAAGTAGATTTTATTAATCTTTCTATTTAATAATTACTTAATTATCTATCTATCTATCTATCTATCTATCTATCTATCTATCTATCTATCTGTCTATCTGTCTGTCTATCTATATTTTGGATCTCGGCCATGAAACAGAGATTAAATAGATTAAATAAAGAGACTGAAGAGTTACCTAATTTTTACAGCTACAGTATGTCTTAAATGCCCTTCAGCTCCTAAAAAAGCATCAAGTTCTTATGTGAGATTAGATTTCTCATTAGACACAATAAAGCTGTACAAATGTTGTGTTCTGTTTTGTCTTTTATCAGCTCTTGTATATACTTCTGATATACCGTCCTGTATTATTGTAGTTATTACTAAACCCATGTTTTAATGTGATTTGATCCATTAATATCTTACAATATTCGCATGTTATTTACAGGTAAATAATTTAGCCTGATAACAATTCCTACTAAATTTCAGAATGGCCGCTTTGAAGAGACATGTTTCTAATAATCATTCTTCCTGTCGGAACAGAGGTTGAAAAATCTCACTAATCCCCAAAAACATTGCACTGTTGCACAGATTTACAGCCGTACAGATTTATGCTGTGTGGATATTTCGTTTCGCTCTTTATTACTGACTGCCCACTTGATATTTAGTTTCAAGTTGATCGAGCAGAACCGAATATTCTTTCAAAGTTTTTGTTTTCAAAGAGGTACACGGCAATAATTTAGTGAGACTCTTTTCACCGTGGGTGGGGAGGATATTGATGGAATAGGGGGGATTTTTTATTTTTTTTTTGGGCTATAAATCTTCCCCAGCACGGACGGCGTTCACGCTCCTTCCGGTCATTTCCTGACATTCGGTCTATCTCCAGCACCCCTTGTTGTTCCCCTTGCCCTGCAATAAGTAACCCAACACCACAAACTTCACTTCCTCGGTGGTGTCGAGTTAGCCAATGCTGATCAAGCGGGATGTCGTGGGGGGATATATTCACTCAGACCTTTTCCAAAGAAGATTTAAGAGCTCATCTAGTCTTTAAAGGGAATTTTTACAGATATCAATATACAGATGTCAATATATGCTATTAATGGCAAGTTAATGTTAAATAAGTTAATGATTTGCCTTATACCAGAACTTAACTCCATTTTCTTAAATACATACAATTATTTATACAAGTAATACCAAAAACATTTCTTTATAATTAACCATCACTGTATAGCTTCAGTGTGCCATTATGTAACATTTTGAATGTAATCTAATCAACACTTTGTGTGTGTGTGTTTGGGCCACAGGTAGTGGACAACATGGGCAATGCGAAGTTCTGCCTTGACGATGCGCTGGAGGCTAGTGGGAGCTGGCTAAAATACGTAAGGGCAGCCCCTTCCTACGAGGAGCACAACCTGGCTGTTTGTCAGATTAGTGAAGATCAGGTCAGCTGTCTTTCCTTTTTCATATTTGGTCCTCCCTGTTCTCTCTTTTCTCTGTGGCTTTTTGTCTCACACACTCGTTTTTTTTTTCTCCATTCCATTTACATTAACTTGTACCTCTGTGTCCTAGCCACAAACCTACATGTAAAACCACAATCCTGTCTCCTAAAGGGGAAATTTGGGCCCATTAATAATTAAAGTCTATTTATACATCCACCAAAAGCCAGATCAATTCATATTTCTTTCCACCATGCATACAGCTCAAAGACAGAAGCTGGCTTTATAACAGGCCTCAGGTTTAGGATGTTTGCCCATTTGTACTGTCGAGAGAAAATATTCCTAAATAAAATGTCATATAACACCAGCTTCAGAGCCGGATACAAGGATTTGAAGATAGTATTGATGAAGTCATGAATCATAAATCAATGACCTAAGTAAATAAATGTGACTGGGTGCTAAAATCTAGCTGCTGGCAGACAAACGCACTCGCCATCGCACTTCTAAGTCACAGTTTCCCCAAGGACTGGTATTGACACAGTGATTTGACTAAAGCCACGATCCTTTTCCGGCGTGTTAAGAGACACGCAGCAGTTGGTGGTGTCAGGAAGACGTGAAGAGGACCTGCTGATGTCATGACACTGACTCACCAACAATAGATAACAAACAGGGCTTTGTTTGCACAGGGCCGTTCTCTGTGTCTGTGTGTCAAAGGAAGTGAGTCAACACTCTTATAAAGGAGTATATGATAAAAGTCAGGCGAAGATGACACTGAGACGTGGGATTGCTTGAATATGGTTCCTGTCTTCTTTGAAATGCCGGGTAGGGATTTATTATCTTTGAGATAAGCTACCTGGTAAATCAGATACATGCCGGTTTAAGTTAATTCAAGGAAGTTTTTGTATGCTTCTGTAAATGGCTTATTAACCGTCAAGAGATTTTTATACAGGCAAAAGAATTCCTCCATTTCAAATACACATGTTGGGTTTTATATCATTTTTTTTTCAGCACAACTTATAAATAATGATAATAAAAAAGATACATTTCTGCTTTAACAAACTGAACAAAGAATGAATAAAAAACAACACGTTATTGTCATCCTGGATGTAATCATCACAATAATAATGTCAAAACAACAATGAAGCTGCAAATGATTCTGCAATAGTGTTTTTTTTTATTAGGAAACTGACCTTTTTTAACAATAGTGTGGTGTTTAGCGTGTCCGTCTCACAGCAAGAAGGTCCTGGGTTCAAGTGCCAGGCTCGGCAAAGGGGTTCCTGTGTGGAGTTTGCACTTTTTCCTCACGCTTGCATTTTTTTCCTCCCGGTACTCCGGTTTCCTTCCACTGTCCAAAGACATGCAAATGGGAGTAATTGGCCGTTTCGAATTGCCCCAGGTGTGAGTGTGAATGGTTCTGTGTGTTGCTCTGAGATGGAGTGGTGAACTGTTTAGGGTGTACTCTGCTGTCACCCAGGGTCGGCTGAGATAGGCTTCAGCCTCCCTGTGACCCTAGTAGGATTAAATGTTTCAGCAAATGAATTAAGGAATGGAACTAAAATAATGCTAAATAATGGATAAATTGCAAGATGTGACCTTTCAAGACATTTTTTTAGCAGCATTGAGTCAGTTTCCCAGATCTGCTTGTTTCTGTCTCCATAGTGGTTAAATTAGACCATGTCTCCATCTCGCTCTCTGTGTGCCTGTACAGAGCATCTCAGAGAGCAGCAAAAGCCTTGGCCTTTGTCCCCCTCCAATTCTTTCTCTCGTTCTTTCTTCCTTTCTGTCCCTGTGCCTCCACTGTCGACAGGGGCAAGCAGCGTGGTCACCGTCCTCTTTGAACATGGCACGTGAAACATAAGCCTGACAAACACGAGAAGATAGGAGGGGGCTGAGGGACAGCCTTGGAGACTGACAACTAACAATTGACTTCAACTAGCAAACCTGATCATTAAAGCCCTTTTACTTGAATGACCAGCCACTGCTGAGTTCAGGCGAGAATAATAGCCCCTGCTGAAATAAATGTATGGTTTCTGTTTACTTTTCCTCTTCTTTTGGACAGCTAACTGTTTTTCTTTTCTTCTTTCCCCTTCCTTTTTACGCCTCTTCCTTCTTTTATGCACATTTTATGCTGTCTTGCAGCCTACAGCTTATTATTTATTCACAAAGGCGACACAATGCAAAAATGCATAATTCATCGAACTTTGGACTTTGCCGTTCTATCTGAACATGCACAATGCATGAGCGCTATAGGAAATATGTGCACGCCCAGCAAATTCAGATGTGGCTGTAACCTTTTAAAACTCGACCCGGATCATTTATTTACTTGTTTACACATTTGTCGCTTGCGTCCCGCTCCCAAAACACACACAGCTGACCATGTATAATGTATTTCATGCACCCAGGCCCCCCTCAACCCAATTGTGGTTTTTTTCGCCTGGGCTTTTTAAACCTAATCCGGATGTCAGTGGCTGTCACTTAAAGTGTGAATGGCTTTGAATAGTAAGTATCACCTACAGTGAGAACAGTGCACAACTTTAACAAATAAAAAAAATCATAATAATTCACAGATATATTTTAGATACTGAAGTTGTTGCTCGTTTTATCTCCGAAAGGGCCATTTGAGAGGTAATTTTATAAAGATGTGTCAACAGAGAGACTAGAAAGTGCAGCATTGAGATTAGATTCACAGCTTAACACCCATTCGAGGGAGTTTACTGCAGATAAAAGTTAAGGTGACAAGAACTACAGACTAAAGTTTACTTGATAGCAATACTGGTGAAAATATCAAGTAAGGATTAAAGCTGCCAGCAAGTTAACCCCCTGACCCTCAGCCGTCATTTCTCAAGATGCACTTAAACCATTTGTCATAACAACTGAAGTATGATGCCAGACCTGCCATGCCATCTTTTTCTGTTTGTGAAGAATACCACCCTCCCCCCACACCCACACAAATCTATCCCCAGTTAGACTTTACTGGAATATAAAGGTTTGGTTCATTCTGGGTTTTTTTTCCTCTAATGTAAAAGTTTTGTTTCTGTTATACTAATCAAACCTAATCAGACTTATGTTGTGTTTAGTCTGATGTTTCTTAGTTACAGACCACTGAACAAGGGTCAGTTTTCAGGGCAAATGCTAATCCTAGTCAAGACTAAATGAGTTTTTTCACCAGAGAATCATTATTTAACAGTGCAAATGATTCTGTAGACAGAAATATATATATGGGTATCATATGTTTCTCAGTACATTAATTCCACATTCAGAGTGAAATGAAAACATCATAACTTGTTTTATCATCACGACTGTTAGCAGTGTGAGATGATTTCTTGTTTCTTGTTTCACTGTCACATGGCTTTTTTAAGAAATGTGAAAGGACAGCTCTGGAACTCATAAATGGACACCCATGCATGGTTAAAATTTCAGCCCCTGCCCACTTTGTGACTTTCCAACCATATTTATTGCTCTCCGAGTTTATGCACGTGTTCGCTTTCTTGTCAAAGCACACTCATATATATGAGTGTGTATGTCTGTGTGTGTGTGTGTGTGTGACAGAGGGGGGATTATAGTGTGTCACGCTAGTGATGGATGATGTATCTGCCCCCAGTACTTGAAAGCGATGTGAGGAGGTCAAGATGCCCCTCTCAGTGCTGTCGGATCCTCAAAAGATTTACTGTAGAGACACCTTTGCACCATCATAATGGATGGCTTTAGTGGGAAAGCAAGACATTAGCACATGCCTGCAGCAAACGTGCACCGGACTAATCTTTGTTTATCAGCAAACTTTAGTCTGTGCTAATGCATGTAACATGTTTGAAGTATGTCAAATTTTATGCATCAAATAAATCCATTCAGTCAAAAAGCAACAGTCTGAGTGCAGCAGAATCAGATTTCCTCAAAGATCTTAAAATAATCAATTATTTGTTTAAATAAGAAAGTGCAAAAAGTGATAGCTTATGTGATCATAATAATTTAGCTGTCAACAAACAAAGCGTAGCCTGTATGGTAACTTAAATAATTTCAGTTTATGCACTGCTTAAATCGCCTGATTTTAAACTTATTATTCACCGATAATAATAATTAAACCTATATATTCACCTTGAAATTCGTTTCATAATTTTCTGGTGTGGTGAAAAAGAAAAAAAAATATCTGTACCAACCTTAAAATACAAAATTACAATAATTATGTTATTTATTGCATAGTTATATAAAGTGGTACAAATAATGACCAACTGCGTAGTAGTAGTAATAATAATAATAATAATAATAATAATAATAATAATAATAACTAACAATAACAACAGCAGTAAGAATAATAATAATAATAATAATAACAACTAACAATAACAACAGCAGTAATAATAATAATAATAAGAAGAAGAAGAATGAGAATGAGAAGTACCTTTAAGCTACACAAATAACTTTGTAAATTAAACTGTATTATTAATAAAATTACTCCCGTCTCTTGTTTCTAGAGCGCGTATAGTAATCTATTTATATTCATTCAATTCTAAGAAGTAGGCGGCTTGTTTATTTGTTTATTTACTTATTTATAGAAGCCGTTATAATTGTTTAAAAAGCGGTAATAATCATTATGCCTGTCTGGGGTTTGTTTGCGATAGTAAAAATTGTGAAAATGCGGCCGATGTAAAGGCAAGCAAAACCACGTGTGTGTGTGTGTGTGTGTGTGTGTGTGTGTGTGTGTTCGACGCGAAACTAAAAAGCCCTCCGTTAAGCATCGTTGCCATGGCGATAACAATCAGCGCGTGCCGTTTGTCTCGTTATGCTAGTTTTAAAAGCGCTGCGGTTCACGGACTGGAGGCGCGTTTTGTGCGGGTTGTGCAGGTTGTGCGTGGTTGTGCGTGGTTGACAGATGAATCTGTCGGTCAGAGGAGGGAAGATAACGGGGAGGGTCCTCCTGCGCGGCACATCACTCCGTCCTTTCAGCTTGTGAGATAAGAAGAGGAGGAGGGGCCGGGCCGGGAGCGCAGGGCCGTGAGGGGACTGTCGCTTAATGAACGAGACGCGCTCAGGTCCGCGCATCGAGACACACTGCTCAGCTGAGCTCAGAGAGAGAGAGAGAGAGAGAGAGAGAGAGAGAGAGAGAGAGAGACACAGAGAGAGAGAGGGGTGAAGACTCGGTCTGTCCCCGCTGTTTCCTCCTCCCGTCCCGCAGCTGGGTGGAAGAGTCCCGGCCTGCCGCGCGCTGCGTTAATGAGACTATGGGTTGTGTGGTGAACTCTACCGGGACGGAACTGCTGCTACGACTGGAAGCGCTGAGATCAACCGCCCGACAACTTCCCCAACTCTACTACTCGTTCACGGAAAACAAAAAGGTCAGATACACTATCCTTACCTCCGTCCAGCGTCGCTATAATAATACTACTAATAATAAGAAGAACAACAACAACAACTACAACAACAATGATAATAATAACAATAACAACAACAATAATAATAATAATAATAATAACAATAACAACAACAACAACAACAACAACAACAATAATAATAATAATAATAATAATAATAATAACAATAACAACAACAATAATAATAATAATAATAATGATAATAATAATAATAATAATAATAATAATAATAATAATAATAATAGTAATAATAATGACGAATCGTTTATTGTGGTGAATATTCCGTTTCCCTTAGAAAAAAACTTTTGCCCAACTTCTGAAACATACATGTCAACTGTCACCGCATTGGGGGCTGATTGAGTTACTGCAGCGTTTGTTTACGTTAAAACCCCCGACGCTATACTACATAGTGTGAAAAATTAGCACACCGCCTACTGTAACTATAGTAACTTATGGTGGCCTACTATTTTTGTCACCCTATCTAGTACAGTAGTATGTGGTTTGGGCCGAAGCCCGTGTGTGTGTGTGTGTGTGTGTGTGTGTGTGTGTGTGTGTGTGTGTGTGTGTGGGCTCTGTTTTGGCATGGTGTTGAGCGCCCCCGTGAGGTGACGGTGTGAAGCGTCTCTAATATTTTGGCCTTATTGTTTCTTTGATTAATGATTTGTTCAGTTCAACTCAACTGTTTTACATATTTCCGCTCTCCTTATCCGTTTAATCGTGTCGGCTAACACACAGTGTGTAGATTAATAACCTTCATGCATACCCCTTTTTCCTCCAAATGTGATTCTGGTGAAAGCTGTGTTGAATTTTGGGTGTGTAAATTCTTTGTAATTATGCTTCTTTATTCACCGCGCCAGTGCCGCGCTGTTTTTTCTTGGCGGAGCGTCAATAAACAAATGATTTGTATTATAGGAAAAATAATCACGCAATATTTACATTTAAATGTCTTTCTCTGATCTTTTATTGTTAAATTTAGCTAGAAAGGAAATTGTCAGGTAAAGTCGTCAGTTTCATATAATATTTGCTTTTAATTTCAGCTTTGCATTATAGTTTTTTTCTAATTCGTTCATTATGCTTTTCTTTTCTGCAAATATTTAATTCATGGAAGCTTGTTTGAATTATTTTGATCTGAAATTAAACAGGTGGCAAAGTCGGCTTCAAAAGAAAAGGTCTACAATTTGCAATTCAAATGCTATTTTATTATAATATTAATAATAAAAATAATAACAACAATAAAATTATTATTAATAATAATAATAATACTGTTTATGAATATAATTATATGAATTATAATTATAATTATACAGTTATTACTGCAGAAGCGGTGCTTGATACGTATATTTTTTTCTTACTTGTCCCGTGTTTGTTTCTGTAAATTATTTTGTGCAGATTTATTATAAAGCCATTAGGGACATTGAGGTTGGGGAGGAGCTGCTGGTTTCTATGAAGGACGGAGTTTTTCCCGAGGGCTCGATGGCACCTAACCTTGAAGGTAAGATGAATGCACCAAATAAACGCTGCTCTTAAACAAAACTCCGCCGCAAACACACACACACACACACACACACACACACACACACACACACACACACACACACACACACACACACACACAC
>JAOUQZ010000034.1:5803269-5813842 GCA_028564935.1 Neosilurus hyrtlii
ACACACACACACACACACACACACACACACACACAAACACACACACACACACACACACACACACACACACACACACGATTAGTATTCTACTGAAGCTCTGTGTGTGTGTGTGTGTGTGTGTGTGTGTGTGTGCGCGCGCGCGTGTGTATATCTGTCTGTATTTGTGTGTGCGCGCGCGGCCTATAATTTCATTTAAATGTATTTATAATTTGAGTTTGAGCGGAAGCAGGACTAATAAATTTTTTATGGAGATAAAAAATAAAACTAATGAATGCTGATTTGGGGAATTAATAGACACTATTAATTAATTACTCTGTTAATAAATATTGAACTATTAATAATATTGTATTAATTACTTATACCTACAACTATTTTTATAAACTGCTTAGTTTTATGAGAATATAAAAAATGATGAAGAAGCATTAAAACAGTTTTAAAAATATAGATGCAAAAGTAGGCCACGACTTACTGTGAATTATATTTATTACATTTTTAAAATTATAATATTATTTCAAAACCCTTAAATGCTTGAGCACACATGCCTTGTATCTCAGATGTGGAAGTAAATGAGATGATGATGATGATGATGATGATGATTTTTATTTTATTATTATTATTATTATTAGTTTCTCTGTCTGGTCTTCAAATTGGATTTTAGTATATAATCTGTTACTGCGGTTGGTTTAAGGATTCCCTTTAATTTTAGAGGAGAAACTATGAATAATGTATGATTTTCACATAAAATGTGTTTGCTGCAGGCATTTTTTAATATACTGTTTTTTGTTCAATAGATTCTCATGAACTTTCTGCAGAGTGAGAGAGAGAGAGAGAGCATGTTAGGAATGGAGCAATGGCCTCTGAAAGGGCAAAAGTGAGAGGAAAGTGAGAGGAAAGTGAAAGATCTTGGCTAAGATAGAAACAGAGCCATCGAGAGAGCCTGTACAGATGCAGCAGAGTCAGGCCAATTCAAAATGAAATGAAAAGACGGAATGAAAAGACAGAAACACAAAAGGGAGTGAACATGGTCAAGAGAGTCAGTCTGTCAGACAGAGTCTGAGAGGCCAACAGATAGAAGGAATAAGAAAGAGAAAAAGAATGAAAGAGAGAGGGCTCTAGTCCTCTTCCTTTTGGCTTATCGATGCTGGAATTTGGAGTGGGGCTTGAGGAGTCTCAGGGGACCTCACCCATGCTCACAGATTAGCCGCTAAACTGCACATAATTGTATTCCCCCTACTTCTCTCCAAGAGCTATTAGTTTCCCACTCCCCTCCTTTTTTCCAGCATTCTCGGTCCTTAGTGCTGCTGATGGGACAGAGAGATAATACAATTTTTTTTATGCCCCTTTGGCATTCAGTATGCTCTTTAAGGTTGCTAAACTTACAATGCTGCAAAAACATCAGGATGTCATCATGGAAAAGTTTGCTGGTTTATTAGGTTGACCTTGGTGATATTAGTAAGTAATATTATATCAAACTTAGCTCTGTAGGCTAAAACCGGAAATCCATTGTTTATTTTTTGGCAGTTCTTGCTTCCTACTTCTTACTACTTCCCGTGTTCATTGTGAGTTTTAAGTAATTAACACGGTTATTGAAAGAATGTTAAATTGTCATATTCTTGAAGTCATCTACTTCACCAAACATCCTCTTATGCTTATCTTTACACATGATTATTATCTGTTTCGAGACCTAGCTTGAATCTGAAACTATTTTACTGCCTCAGAATGTTTGAGATTTATCAGTGAAAACGATTACTGCTAATAATAGATTGCGTCGTGATTTGAAGACAGCTATGCAATCAATTTGGAATGTTTTGTCACCTTCAGATGAGCAGATGTACCGCTGTGAAGACTGTGACGAGCTCTTCTCGTCAAAGCTGGAGTTGCGACGGCACCAGAAATACTCGTGCAACACCGGCAGCTCCATTTTCGATTCGTTAAGTGAAGACCTCAAACAGGAGCGGGACGACAATGACGAACCAGTGTATGAGTGTAAAGACTGTGAAAAGATCTTTCCCAGCGAGTATAGGTCAGTGTCAGGGGCAACATTGCTGTTCCCATGATTGAACTTAAGTTATGTTGTTAAATAAATAAATAATTACAATCATTGGATGCAAATTCCTGAAATGTTGATGCTAAAGTTTTGTTTTCAATGTGATTTCTTAGCCTTGGCCAGCATATGGTTGTGCATACAGAAGAGAGGGAGTACAAGTGTGACCAGTGCCCCAAAGCTTTCAACTGGAAATCTAACCTCATTCGTCATCAGATGTCACATGACAGTGGAAAGCGATTTGAGTGTGAAAACTGTGATAAGGTACTAATTTAATTTGGTAACCAGCTGTTAAACCATATTAAATGAGATCAAATGCTGTAAGTATAAGCAATAAAAGTCATTAACTGCAACTATATTGTGGCATTCAGTCTAGTAATCACATGGTGAGACTGTCTCTGTAAAATGCTATTCACATGTTTAGCACATGCTTGGCAGTGTTTTTAATCTGGCACATTCTGGTTGCTGTGTTTTCTGCAGGTATTCACAGACCCCAGCAACCTGCAGCGCCACATTCGCTCACAGCATGTCGGTGCCCGTGCCCACACCTGCCCTGAGTGTGGCAAGACCTTCGCCACATCCTCAGGTCTGAAGCAGCACAAGCACATCCACAGCAGTGTGAAGCCCTTTATGTGTAAGTTCATGTGTGTGCTTGCTGGAATAAGCCTCTAATGCAACTTTTTAGATAGCGCCATCCTAATGAAATTCTGGAGCTTTCTTTCTTAATTTGAATTGTTTGGGTTTACTTCACTTTGGGTACATTTTCCTTTGTTCCACTTACCTCCCTGTACTGGGTTCTCTACCTGGGAACATGTATTTTATTTGTAAATACTCCAGATTTCTCTGCTTTATCTAATATCATTCATATCTAGTATCATTTTTGATGTGTTAAACTGCATGAGTAAACTTGTTAATACTGAAATGAATTCGCCTGATGAGTCTAATTACAGTATGTTAATAGAATTAATCAGGCATGTGTGTTCTACCAGGTGAGGTGTGTCACAAGTCCTATACCCAGTTTTCCAACCTGTGCCGCCACAAGCGAATGCATGCAGACTGCCGCACCCAGATCAAGTGCAAGGACTGTGGGCAAATGTTCAGCACTACCTCCTCCCTCAATAAGCATCGGCGCTTCTGCGAGGGAAAGAACCATTATAGTCCTGGAGGCATATTCACGCCAGGCATCGCTATGACCTCCAGTCCCATCATGGGCAAGTCCAAGCCGCATCCTGGCTTAAATCATGCTGGACTTGGCTTCGGGGATTACTTCCCCTCTCGCCCGCATCATCCAGGCCTCCCCTTCCCTACTGCTCCTCCTGCATTCCCATCGCTTTCCCATGGCTTCACAGGTATCTTCCCACCGTCACTGTATCCTAGGCCCACACTGTTACCCCCTAGCCCATTACTAAAGAGTCCACTGAGTAACAGTCAAGATGGGAAGTTTCCTCATAGTCCGCTTGATGCCCCTGCTCTCTCTGTGGTCACATCTGTTAGCAACACCAATGGCAATGCCAGTAGTGGCTTTAGCCAGTCAGAGGTGAATCGTGAGTCTAAGCAGGACCTGTCCCTGTCAGACAGCAAAAATAAGGTGAAAATGAGTGACATGTCTGATGGCAGCGATTTAGAGGACGTTAACACCACCAGTGGCACTGATCTAGACACCACCACCGGCACTGTTTCTGGTTCTGATCTGGACAGCGAGGCAGAGAGTGAGCGAGAGAAGAGTCGAAGGAAACACAGACAGGAAGGCAAACAAGAGGAGGTCAATAGCAGTATAGTGTCCGTGTCCAGCTCAGGTAACCTTCCTCATGATCGCCCTTTCCTTTCTTCCCAGCATTCCTTCTTTCCTCCACCTGATGAGCAGGCACTCCCACCTACTGGTGCCACAACTGACTCTATCAAAGCCATCGCTTCCATTGCTGAAAAGTACTTTGGGCCAGGCTTTATGGGCTTGCAAGAGAAGAAAATGGGCTCCTTGTCTTACCCATCCATGTTCCCCTTTCAGTTCTTACCCAACTTTCCACATTCCTTGTACCCTTTCACAGACAGAGCACTCAACCCTAACATGTTCCTAAAACCAGAACCCAAATCACCTCGTGAGCACATACAGAAAATGGCTACTACCACTGCTGCAGAGTCACCCTTTGACCTCACCACCAAGCCCAAAGAAGTGAAACCTTTTCCTCCACCATCCATCAAGCCCTCTAGTGCACTTCTTCACAGTGGTGAGGATCAGCCTCTGGATCTGAGCATCGGAGGCCGAAGCAGAGCCAGTCAGAATGGTCGAACGCCTGAGCAGCGGAAGAATCATGTCCATAACACCAACTGCAAGACGCCAGCTAAAGATGAGCATCCAGTGCTGAGCCAGTCTCAGAACCTCCACCAGCCCCAGATGCCTCAGCAGCAAGTGTCCCTTCCGCAGCCTCCTCCTCAGCAGCAGCCCTCACTCCACTATGCCAAGCCGTCGCCCTTCTTCATGGATCCCATCTACAGGTATTTTCATCCGAGGGGGTCACATTACAGTGTTGGATGTCAGTCCAAATTGCCACTCTACAGTAAAAGTTGGTTTTAGATTTATATACCAGACTAATTATCAAAACGATGCCCTTCGTTCATACGTAACCCTCTGTGTTGTTGTCCAGCAGGGTGGAGAAAAGGAAGTTGATAGATCCTGTAGGAGCACTGAAGGAGAAGTACCTGAGACCGTCTCCACTGCTCTTCCACCCTCAGGTATCTTGTACACATCTGTAATGTCTCAAAAGACCATTCAATCAGAACAGGAATGTCAATCCTAAAAAAAAAAAATTATTCTGGTCCTTTTGGTGCAGTTGTACATGTCTTGGTTTATTGTGGAAAGTGCGGCAAAATAATACAGCAGTAATAATAACATTTTAATGCGGGTAAAAATTTTAATAATTGAAACTTGAATTTTTATCAATTTTTAACACTTTTATCATCTACAAATCACAACGAAAGAGTTCTATACTATTATTGTTGCAAGAAGTCACTATCCTATAACTATATACTATATACTATATACTATAACTGTCTGCATGGAAGCTATCTTCAGTATTAATGCTTGCTGTAGTATGCATAAGGATTCGATACCTCTTAAACCTCACACTGTGATATTGTATCTATTGCTCTCCACCTTAATGTTTAAACCTGCCTACTACTGACCAGTTTTGTTTGAAATTGAGCCATGATAAGGTAGAGGTGCATTTTAATTGGACCGGATGCTAATCAGAGATTTACGATAAACTTGAAAGTGTACAGACCGTTCTACCATTAAGAGTGCGTAAAGTTCAGTTTGTTATCTTCTGCTCTGAAAAACAATCCCTCATTGTTTCTGGTAGCATTTCATACTTTGCCCACCTTTGAGCGATGATAAAATGAAAATATTATTAATAACGACCTTTTGAATTGAAGCAAGCTGTCCCGTGTAATGCTGAAGCACAGCTAAGTTTAGGCAGAGCATTGTTTCTGTGTAGCTCTAACTCTGAGGCCCACTGCTAAATAACTTCCTACCATTTTTTTGCTCTGGCCGCCTAGATAATGTCTACATGTCCATCAGACACTTCCTGTGTTTGTGTGCAGTAGAATGGCCCCTCTTGTTGGGAACTGTCTTATCTACTTTGTAAATCTGTTCTCTATCGATGCGAAGCTGCCTCCCCCACACCCCAAGCCCTTCTTTCTCCATTTCTCTCACTCTTTTCTCATCCACCTCCCTTCTCTTTCCCAGTCTGCTCTCATGTGAATGGCATGAGGACAGCTGCGTAGACCTGGATCGAGAGAGAAGATTGCTATCGATGTTAAGGCGATGTTTGTGATTAGTGTCTTTTCAAAGCTTTTTATATCTTCGAATTGCAATAGGGAGGAGTGCGAGACATGTATAGCATATTCATGTCATCAATAAATGATAATGACTTAGAAAACCTATACATACATGCAAAAATTTTTTTTCTTGGATCATTAACAGAAATTTCTGTTTGATTTACTATATGAAAATAATTCTGCTGTGAATAAAGAGCTAAAAATAAATATGTGTATTCAAAGATATAAACAGTATAAAGGACATTCAGTGATCCACTCAAGTTTAGTTAGTGAAGTGATGAAATGAAGGTAGTCAGACATAAAAAAATAAATAAATAAATTGAGACAGTATGTCTGTTTCTATGTTTATTCATATTCCAAAAGCAGGAAGGATGTAAGCTGTTTTTGGCCATCGGGACACATAGCTAAGCCTTTGTTCTGTGTCTAATGGGGAAGGCTATCAGCAAGGGGTATCTTAAACTGCATTGTACGTGTACCGTTTTCGGAGGTGAATAGCTCATTCAGAGGCTTCTCTCTGAGACTTGTCGGGAACAAAGTGGAGGTCCAGGGGCTCCCACGGGGCTGCTCGAGTGGCTGCTAACGTGGCATAGGTCAGGGAGGTGACTCCTGAACAGCACAATCAAGACTCGACCTTCTGATATACAGCTTCCTCTGGCCTTCCGCCCTGTCTCGTAATGATGCGAAACTCCCCTGCTCTCTGCCAGAGCCCCCACCATCAATGTTATTGTATTTGTCAGGTAGCAGGACACAACAAAACATAATAAAGAGGTCATGGTTTGTACAACCATTTGCCGAGCGGTCATTTTTGCAGCCAAAATAATGGTTGATCTTAGTCAGAGAAAACCACACCAACAACAAAATAATTCCCATTTAAACTGGTCCAATGTAAGATCCTATATGGTTCAGATATCAGAATTAAACCTCTTTCTATAGGCGCAAAGGCCCGAAAAGCAGTTAGGGGAAATTCCCTGTTGGAGAAAAAGTTATTCCCTTTAGAGCTTTTGGACTTTTTACATCTCACTTGAAATGAAAAAGCACTACAAATATTCTGTCCGTAAGCATATGTATATTTTTTTCTACAGGCCTAATGGTATATGCATATACTGTGCTTCAGAGAAACTTCAATACTACCAATAAGTCTGCTTCATTCTACTGAAATGTCATGTTTCTCTGCAGTGTTATATATGTTAAGACCGCTTGTTAAGACACCCCCCACCCCCACCTGTTATAAAATCTACTGTAGGCATATATCGTATAAGGATCTCCTTTCTTTTTTAGGTGTCGGCAATGGAGAACATGACTGAGAAGCTAGAGAACTTTGGCACTTTGAAACTGGACGCTCCCAACTCGCTACAGCACTCCTCACATCACCTCTTTAACTTCCGCTCCCCTCCTCCTTCCCTGTCTGACGCGATCCTCCGCAAAGGCAAAGAACGCTATGCCTGCAGGTAAGTACAGTTTTTCGAATACATTTCTCTCAGGCCATTTCACATTCCTTCCAGTTCTATTAAACATATCTGCTTACTGGTGTTATGCATAAACCGGAACTGTGACACTTAAGCTCACATGTATCTTAAACCATTTTCTTCTGCTGCAGGTACTGTGGGAAAATCTTTCCCAGATCGGCTAATCTTACCAGGCACTTACGAACACACACAGGAGAGCAACCCTACAGGTAAGCCGCTCGAAACCTCATTTCTGTTTCTAACACAAAACCACACATAGAGGTAACTTCAGCCACTTGAGTCTCCACAGTCCACCAATCTAAACATACTGAAGTGTCACCATCACGTCATGATCTAGCAGTTTACTCCATCTTGTGACATGCCTATTTTGGAAAACCAAGAGCAAATATTTCACTCAGGCTTGTCTGACACTCAGACACAAACACGCCCTAGGAAAAATGGGAACATTTCTGCTGTTTGTTCAGCACAAGTTACAGGCCTTGTCCCAGTGATTCAGAGACACCCAAGAAAGACTGAATAAGAGAAGAAAAATGGGAGCACAAGAAAGCAAAATAAGATTGATTCTGTCTGTGCAGATGTTCTGGACTTAAAGCGGCAATGCAAGCTCTGGACAATGTTGGCCTTTAATAGCACCCTAGAGACATCCTTGCACTGTTTATATAGCAGCTTAATTAGCACAGATTTGGCTCCATTCCAGCTAAGCACAGCCCTATGCTGTGAGGATGAGGGTCTTCTGAAGAGGGGGGCCCTTTGATTTTTTTTTTGGATGCTGTAGCCATAAGCAGGGCATCAGGCTAATGGAGGAAAATGAACAAAAACACAAACAGAACTCTACATGTCTGATGACCAGTTCCTCCTTTCTCTGTCAGATTGACTAAATCCAAGCCTAGTTTCACAAAGAGCTGAAGTTTATGGTGCAGTAGAAGTGCTAATGAGTCTACAGTATATGGAGCATGTCTGGCTGGCTTCATGCACCATCAGTGATTCATGCAACACTTTTGTAAAGGTCCAAATAAAAATTAAAGTCTTTATTATCTGAGGAGTCAAATATGAGTTATATAAATTGTTTATGGATTTGTATACATAAAACGAATATATTTTTGTATTTCTTTTCATTTGGATATACAGTACCTCCTGGTAGTTTATTTAATGTCCCATTTTACGGGAAAGCGAAAGCGGGCTCAGACAAAATCTCTCCCCTCTCTGAGTTCCACATCTCTACCGCTGTGGAGGCATTCGGCGAGATAGAGAGCTTACCATGGGACACGGTCACTGCATGGTTGGCCCCTTTGCAACAATCCCTTGATTAGCTCATTTAGAAACAATTTACCCTAACAAATGGTCATCATCATCATCAATGGTCATCATCATCATCATCATCTCCCCTCACCACTTTGAGGGAAATAAGGTTGAGGCGGGCCAGTATCAGAGCTGGACTGCACTCAGCCATCTTCATGCTTCATTGTAGTAGGTTATTTGCCTTGAACGAGATGCTATCGTCTCAACTCTTTGCAGTGAAATTGGCCCAGTAGTGCTGACCATTGAAAGACCCCATTCAGATTGTAACGCTCCATGTACAGTCCTTGTAACACTGGAGGAAAAACTCAAAGATGATGAAGTAATTTGAAGTCCCCTCGGACAGGCTAATAAAAATAAACCAAACGGGGTAGAACTGGCCATTAAAGAAAGAACGCTGTCTTGGCATTTTACCATTCTCTATGAACCATAATGCACCAAGTCTGGAACTTTACCCACAGACACACACAGACACACACCTACACACACACACACACACACATACACACACACACGCACACACACACCCGTGAACATAAATTGAAACATAAAAAGAGGCCTGCATCTTGATTCTGAGCACTTGATGACGAGTGATTTTCCCAAAGCAATTAGGCCTGAAAGTCAATCTTGCAAGTCAGCCACAGGAGTGCAGATCGAGCAGGGCCACCCAACAAAAGGGCCACTGTCCGGTGGGGCTGTTGACACGACTTCGCCATCGTGTTTGTTTATCAGCACATTAAATTGATGTTCTCCGGCCTATTCAGGATGGGCTGTCGTCGCGAACAAGCAGGCCAAAGAGACTTAGTGGAGAAGCCCAAGTCATGGCCCTCAGGGCTAGTTACTCAGTGCCAGAAACATACTTGTACACACAAGTCACTGAAGAGTGTCCATCCCAGCTGTAGTAAGTTAATGCTCGAGTTAATGCACTTTAGGTTCTCTAGGCTAAGATTTGATTCTGTAAATGATTAGGCTGAACAAAGAAAGAGAGAATTAGACTCACATTCATCTTTTGCAAAGGAGATGAAGGAAGTTGGTTTGTTTTCCACAGGGGAAAGAAAATAAGATAATGGGTTGATTTTTTTAAAAGTTACATATCAACCTATTGAACAATTTATATTAGCTGAACATCCTCTTGATAACACAGTATTAATGCACTTAGCTTGTGCTCTGAAAGCAGAGTCTCAGGAAGCTTTGTTCAGAGGGAGAAGAAATAATATGGAGCCATATATAATTTTTGGTTGAAAAAAAAATTGTGAAGTCTATTAGGATGCCTAATGCAGGGGTACTCAAACTTTGGGCCACAAAGATTGTCAACATTAATGCACTTGCCCAAGTTACAAAACACAGGCATAGAATTAAAACCTGGGCTTGGCATTTGAGGACTAGTTTGAGAATCATCATTATAATATCTTCTACATGCTACAGCGGCAGTAGAGACAGCGCCATTCACAACCACAGAGTGGTGTAATGCACAGCACAGCTCTCAAATATTACTCGCGGAAAGAAAGTTGCTTCAGTCATCAGACCTCTGTGAATGTGTGTTTTAAAATTATATTGTCATATCTGGACCTTCATTCTGTAATTGACATATTTATAAATGTCAACGAGTCTGACTCGCACTGATTACAGGGCCTAGTCATTTAAAACTGCCTTTAGAATCTTATAAAAATTAAAACCAACAACATGGAGGTAAAGAGTACTGCCCATTCTCTGATTTCACTGTCAGAGCTGCAATGACAAATGTGTCCCCACCTAAAGAGCCCAATTGCCTGTAATGTTTTGGCCATGTTTATACTGAGGCATTCTACAGCTAGTGATTACTGTTTATATAGCTGAACAGGGAGCTCATTTAGGGTTATAATTCTCAGTTTCACCCCCCCCCCCTCTCTCTCTCTCTCTCTCTCTCTCTCTCTCTCTCTCTCTCTCTCTCTCT
>JAOUQZ010000034.1:5826421-5837676 GCA_028564935.1 Neosilurus hyrtlii
AGCTCCAGGTGATGGTGTAAGATGTGGGCTCGGGGATTTCAAGTGTTCCCGAAATACTTGACTTTTATTTTGCACACCCCATTTATCATGTCAAGCTCCTTCTTACCCGAAAAAATGTAAGATCCGAAGTGCAAGCATTTGCCTTCAGCGAAGACGGCTCTGGCTGTATTTATTTTTCCTCATCCATGTTAAAGCTAGGCTAAAAGCTAGGTCTGTACCCACCACTCACTGGAACAATTCATAACGGTGGCCGTGTCTGTACAAACGGTACGCACTGTGAGTAAGGTTGAAAATACTCGAAAAAAACGTGTTCTTAAAAATCGATTCTTGATAATTTGAATTGATTCAGAATGCTAATAAATAACAATCACGATTCAGACGTGAATCGATTATTTTTTTCTGGCATCCCTACCATCCATCCCATATTAGACCTGTTCTAAATTCAAATCTTTGCTTATAATTGAGCCTCTTGTTCTGATTCCCATGCTTTTGACTATCAGGAATCCAAATATGACAGCTGTTTAGATCTTAGGGGATGGGAAGCCCTGCCTCATGAGCCTTGAACATTTAATGTCTATCTTTGTCGAAATATATTATATTTTGCTGCATAACTTTTGGAGAAATACAGAGGGAGCCACACTAATGGGAACCACAAGAACAACCACATTTTACAGTATGATCACAAATATCAGGCTTCACAGCCACATATTGAGATTTTTCTTAGACATTTTCATCTTTCGGAACTCCGGATGTAAGCATAAAACTGGGATTATTTTCCAGGTTGGCCTCTCTGCTCATAGATCTGAAAGAAGTGGCACTGGTGCTGGTGGCTTGGATTGAATTTGGTGAAGATGGCCGAAAAGGTCCTGTGGAGTGGCAGAATTGTCACTTCAGCTACAGAACCTGAAAAGAAGAAAGTGAAACTGAACAAGCCACAATCAAGATCCACATCTGAAGTCTTCCGATACTTCTCGCGTTTGCAAAATGACGCCAAACAATAAGCCCTTTTCATAGACAATCAGCCCTTGGTATTTGATACTGTTGATTCCATCATTCCATTCTGGCAAACAGCACATAGCAAGACAATGACCAGATGGAATGCGATGCTTTTGTTTGTGTACTTTTAGGTGTCTGTTTTGGCTGTAATTTTAGGGTGACTCAAGTCAGCTCTGTGTAATATTCTGCTTGTGTCTTGGCATTGGTTTGGATGGCACCCCTTCATGGCGGCGGTATTCCATAATAACACTGTCCTCTTTCTACTGTTCAGATTCAAGAAGAATTCATGTTGTTGACTTGACCTTCCAATTTTCCAGATCTCAGTCTGGTTGAGCATCTGTGGGATGTATTGGACAAACAAGTCTGATCCATGGAAGCCTAACATGGTAGTTTACAAGACTTTAAAGATCTGTTGCTAATGGCTTGTTGCCCGATATATTAACACACTTTCGGAGGTCTTGTGGAGTATTTGCATTGACAACCGAGGGCTGTTTTGGCGGCACAAGGGGGATGGAGTTAATACCAGGCAGGTGGTTTAAGTGTTGTGGCTGGTTGGAGTTTAATGCATGCCTCAGACAATAGACCATAATGAGTTTGCTGAAAGCTGCATCAGTGCGAACAAATAAATGCTTCACACAAAGATGGGATGTTTCTGCTTTTAGTTTCCGCTGCTTTTTCCACCCCTGCATTTCAGGTAAGGTATAAAATGGTGCGTCTGCAAGAGTGGTATAAAGTATTATTTTAAAATCCAGGAGTTCTGATATTCTTCGTTAGACCTTGTTTGTAATTCGGGTTGTTTGTTACCCTTTTTTGTGCCATGTTTTATTCAATAAACATATTAAAAATCAGTATGCACAGTGCAGCATTTGATATGTAGCTAATGTATGTTAGGTTTTATTCTGCTTTGCTTTCTTCTTCAGCCAGGAACCATCGAGCAGGCAGTGAACGATATCCGCACGGTGGCTTTGCCTTCAGAAGATGGCGAGGTTCTGAGTGTGTGGCTTTTAGCAGAGTGAGTTGTTCTTTCATTACATCATGATATAGATTGTGAAAATGGACAGTGTCTCATAATGTTCCTGTGATGTACAGTTTCCCTAGCACAATCGCTGGCTGTATCGTTTAATTGTTATACTATTTAATTATTATACTATTACGAATGAAACGTAAGAACCACAGTCCATGGGCGGGTGGATGGACACATAGTTGTTTCAAACTGAGTTTGAAACAGAAAATCAGGTTTAAAGCCCTCTCGTGTATGCCCGACGTCCAATCAGCCTTTAAGTTTTAAAATAATGCTGAAGGATGTTTTGAGGAAAGTGTAACCATTTTTCTGTGCATGATGTTATTTGACATATTATAATTTAATAATTTTTCTAAGCTGCGAGGTACAGATGTGATGCTTAGTTTTAAAGCTTTGGTTTCTAGGGGGTAAATACTTATAAATAATAAATGCTGTGCATATAATATTTGTTGATTTTTCGACATCTGTCAGAGTAGCTGTGTCATGTTTCTACTGCAGAGATGTTTTTAACTGAACACCAAAATAGCACTGAATAGCAAAAGTGTTTATGAAATTAGGCTGAATCCCTATTCACAGAGGGACAGGAGCTTTCAGTCAATCAGAAAAGAAAACAAGTCGAAAAGAGACAGCTCAGAAAGTGAAGAACACAAAACAGAAAGCTGTGAGGAAGATATGATGTACGCTCATCAAAATATTCTTCTGCAACAGCTTGCAGTGATAGTAGAAATGTTGAAATACCAAACTCCTACATCCTGTGTCATTAAAGTGACCTGCTGCACAGCCAGCATTATTATGATTATATTTTAAAATACATGTTCAGCATAAGACTGGTTTTGGAGTTTGGAACCAGGAAGTTGTTTTCACCTGTGTTGGTGTTTGTTTGCTTGTGTGCAGGCTAACTCAAAGTTATGCACAGATTTTAATGACATTTTTCTAGAGTAGCGTGCGCTACAAGTACCAAACCATTAAATTCTGGAGGTGATCTGTGCATGGGATTATTCAGAAGAAAATTCATTTAGGCCAATAAGTGCAAATAATGTGTGAATTAATGTTCATCAGATGCCCACTAGGGGGAGACATTTTATTATAACTATGCCAAGTTATAATGTAACCTGCAGACTTAGGCAGATTTGTTTAGGTTAGTCAGTGCATTTGCCACCATGATCCATTTTTACCTGGTGAAGGTACCTTGCACTCTGAGTGCTCCTTTAATTTAATTCTAAATTCTAGTTTTTTTTCCCCCCCCCCCCCCCCCCCCCCCCCCCCCACCCCCCTTTGCTAAATTCTGACCAAGCTGGTGTATTTTCCCAACAGAGTTGATCACTGGAACAATGAAAAGGAGAGACTGGTTCTGATAACCGAGAGGTGAGAAAGGATGTCCACGGTCACATGATGTCATGCATTAACCCGCTAGTGGAGTTCAACAACTCTTAGTGTCCTAATGTGTGCCATGACTGGGTGTTTTGCAGGTCCCTTCTGGTTTGCAAATACGACTTCATAAACTTGCTGTGTCAGCAGGTCATCAGAATTTCCTTAAATGCCGTGGACACCATTTCGGTTGGCGAGTTCGAGTTTCCACCGAAATCTCTGAATAAGTAAGATCACAGGAGAGTGAAGAGAAGGCTGGGTGAATCTTTTCTAATAACAGTATTCAATTTGTATAATGTTCCGAAGGGGAATATCATAATCCAAATAATCTGACAGAAACAGAGTCCCAGAGTTTTCTCATGCTAGTTAAACAAGGCGCACATGGATCTGGACGCTTTAGCCGTTATTGTTTAATGCCAGAACATTCAGTGTCATGTTTTACTTGAACACAAATGTCAATTAATTAATTAGTTAGTTAGTTAATTATTTAATTAAGTTAAAAAAAAAATTCTGTCTGTTAGTACGTTATGGTGTATAATTGTAGACATGATTCGTAGTTTACATGTCAGCTGATTACACATTATTAATCGCTCACACCAGTAGTCTAGTCTTTTAAAACCTGGGATCAGTGAACATTACAAATCAATGGTTTGCTGTGTTTGTCATCAGGAGAGAAGGCAGTGGTGTTCGTATACATTGGGATAAACGACCGAGGCCTTCTTTCCTAAATCGCTGGAACCCCTGGTCCACTGATATGCCCTATGCCACCTTCACAGAACACCCCATGGCCCATGCTGATGAAAAGGTGGCGTCCCTTTGCCAGGTAAATCCATAAACTAGATATTATTACAAAAACGTGTACAGTTATTTTGGAAACGAGTATGCAAATGAGTTACATTTATTACACCGTACATGTTTTGAAGTGAACTGTACAACTATAAACACTGAATTGTTGAAGGTGGTGGCTCAGTGGTTAAAGCTTTGCACTATTCATTTCCAGCATGCCTAGCTGCCACTATGGGTCCCTGTGCAAGACCCAAAGTCTTAACTGCTTAGTTGCATCCTGTTTCTATTTGAAATCTGTTTCTCTGAAGGCATCGGCCAAATGTAAATGTATATAAAAGTAAGCATATAAAAGCGCACAGTTATCCTGCTTATAGAGATCCTCAGTCTGCAGTGACCTTCCTGTTTCGTTCATCAGCTGGAGAACTTTAAAACCCAGCTCATCCAGGCGGTAAAGAGAGCCCATAAGGAGTTTCCCATCCCGGGCCGATCTAACGGAGTGCTGCTGCTGGAGCGGCCGTTGCTCATCGAGACCTACCTGGGCATCATGTCCTTCATCAACAATGAGGCCAAACTGGGCTACTCCATGACCAGAGGCAAAATCGGCTTCTAGTTCATCACTGCTAACTCGCATCGTTGCACTTCGAGCTCCATGAATCCCTTTTGTGTTGCTTGCCGGATTTCACTTGAGGGGCCCCTGTTCAAGGCACCAGTGTGACATGTGCCTGAAAGCATCTGATGCCAACTTCGATGCCCCTTTACCGGGCTCATGCCATCCTGCTTCATTTTTGTGTTCCACTTTTATTAATCGATTTTTATTAATTTTTTTCTTAAACAGTGCGCTGATGTGGGATTTGGAATGTGCGACGCTGGTGCACTTCATATGTGGCGGTAAGCGAGTAGGAAGATGAGTTTGCCATAATCACCTGAGGTAATATCAGCCATAAAATTAGCCACTTTAGGGTGTGATTGACATACGTTCTTTTTTTAAACATGCTTGTTCAGGTGTTCGGATTATTGATGCGATGGACTGAGAGGAAATGTTTAGTCAGCAAACAGATGAACATGCCCTCTAACAAAAAGAAAACATACACACTTTATTTTAGCAGAGGTGTCAACATCTACGCTTTCACCTGAGCATTTTTTGATTTTTGACCTGTTGCCATGACGACACAGGAGACGACAGTCACACCAAGGTCACAGAATGAGTAAGGATAAGAGATGTATAGATGCATGCTTGCTTCTGTTAACACATACAGCCTTAAAAGCCAGTAGAAACCAAGAAGGTCAAATAGGTGCATCTAGTCCAAGCAATGCCGCTGATTATTAAGTATTAGCAGTTACACCAGAACAACCGCCCGCTCTTTATAACCATTACTTGGCAGACACAGACCAAAAACAGCTTGGATAGCTAACTTTACACCAACATTCTCTTTGTAAATGTAACACTTCTGTCTCTGCCTCTGGATTTACTTAATAGTAATGTTTGCACCTCTGATACAGGTCTCTTTTTTTTTTTGTTTTTTTTGGACTTTTAATGTAGCAGGTAAGTTCAAGACTTCAGTGTTTTTTGTTAAACTGAATCCAGTGGTATTAGCAAAGATAAGCTATAAGTTAGAGAAATGGAAATGAAATGACTGTTAATGCTTTCTCAATTTCTAGTTACTTTTTTTTTTGGGACTGTGAACCCCAGTATTACAATAGAAATAGGATGTAGTAGATTCGGTGAATTTTACTCTTACTTATTAACCATTTAAAGACGATTTGTTGACTCCTGGATGCGTCAGTGTGACGCTGCTTATAAAGAAAAAGGTGATGATTCTACTGCTGACATCCACAGATCTAAAATCATACTCAAAGTTGTGGAGTTTATTCGTAATCATTTTAAACTGATGAATTATTTCCCCTTTTCACGTCATACATTCCTTCATGTTATTATAAATGTATTTATTATTGTTATAAATTAACTTAAATGAAAACTCCACTGTGAATGATTTTATATTTATCTTTAGTAACATGCAGTCTTGAGTGATTGATTTTGTAAGGAACCCAAGTTGATTTAAAACTTTTATTTGCCCATTTTCACTGTTAGCGCGTTCCTACATTACCCACAGTGCCATTTAACTACCAGTAAGATTAAACCTTAGGTTCAAAGAAAGCCGTGCAGCGGAGCTTTAATCCTTTAGTTCAACTTTCTCACTTTTACACAACTCAACAGATCAGCTTACAAAGCTTCAGCTTACACTAGCTAGCCATCTGATTCTCTGTCGTAACTCGATGGCGCTGCACTGCATATTCTGGAAATTTGAGTTCAGCATCTCCTGTCTCTTCAGTGAAGTTCTCATTAGTATGACATGCTCATGTGTTCCAGGAGCTCAACCAAATCCTGAATTATCTCTCTCTTTTTTTTTTTCTTTTTTTTTTTTTTTTTTTTTTTTTTTTTTTTTTTTTTTTTTTTTTTAAATTCTTGCTATTAATCACCATTTCAGCTGCACTGGAAATATCTCCCTGTAAACATTTAGAAACATTTTTCTGGGTAGAATTTTCTTTAACAGATGTTTTCCGTTATATGGAAAATTTGTTGCTGCTCAGCGCTTTGCAATGTGAAGATACTGTATTTTTTTTTTTTTTTTAATGTTGGTCTGCACCAGTTCCATCATTCAAGCCATTCTTCCACATCCATAGTATTGAAAGTAGTGCATGATTTGTCGATAAAAAACTAATAATTTGCACTTTTTTCAAAATGTTCCCTTACTGTAATTAACATTTATATATAAAATAGATAGATAAATAATCCTGGCTCAGGTTAGGTTATGGGGTGATCACACTAGAGGTGTGATAAAACAGCAAATTTTTATTTAAATTTTTTTTGAGAGTTTAGAATTTCACGTCAAGATGTTTTGTGACACCATGTGCAAGCAAACATTTTGCAGCTTAGATACATGTATCACGTGACTGATTTGCTGGCAATAAAAAAAAAAAACACATCTTTTGCTTTTGTTTTCAAGCCATTCACTTTTTATTTGTGCATTATTAATGCGAATAAAATACAAATGATAAAATATACAGAATATGGCGGATGCCAGCAAGTCAAAGTTTTCTCAAACTTTCCGCATGGAAGTGTCCAACTTGTCACTTTTCCTTCTGAAGGAAAGTGAATAATTTTCAAGCAAAACAGCAACTTTGTGTTCTTCTCACGACGTGCAGAGCGTCAGAGCCTCGTTTGTCATTTACGGAAATTTCAAACGTTTGAAATCTTTTCAAATTTGAGAACATTTTGAGAATGAAAAGCTACGGTCGCTTTTCTATTGCACCTTTTAATATGATCACCCCTTATTAACTGATTGACTTTCATCTGAAATGCTGCTTCACTGTTCAAGGATGCAAATGAGGGTTAGGAGTTTAATTCTAACAGAGGTAACGAGTGCAGAGGCGTTAATACGGGTTCCCCATTACATTGTTTGCTTGTGAGCACTTATTTCTTGTTTTCTCTCTCACAGTACAACTTTGTGTGTTTTGTACTAAACTTGCTTGTGTTGGCACCATTTGAAGGATTTTCTGTTTGTAAAAATGTAAAGTATTGCATGTGAATGCTGCATGTGGTTTATTGTGTGAAAAAGTGTTTTTATGTGTGTGATGTTTGTAACCTGGCTGTTCCTTCGAATCACAGATTCCGCTCTCCTTTTCTCAGAAAAACAAAACCTTTCTAATTAATACTAATCATCACTCAATTCAGAATTGCTATCACTCCATGTCTTTTTATTGAACCACAGCTGGACCATTTTCTGAGCCCAAGTTATTTAGTTATTAGTTACTTTTGCAGCTTTTCAGGCTTAAGGTTGGTTTTAGAGCCAGCTACTTCATCATACTCTGAATTTCAGTTGTATGGACTTGTAATGTAACCATGTTCGTGCTCAAACTCATTAAAATTGCTCTACATTCTTCTACTTTGGTTTCTTAGTTAATAAAATACATTCATACACTATCAATTTGTTAAAAAAAGACTTTATTAGGAATTCTATAAAAAAATAATTCAAACCTCTACATTTACAGAGGAAAGAAATTCCTACACTAGAAAAGACACGGTCCCTGTAACACCAAGGAATCCACATTTAAAAGTACAGAGTTGAGTGCAATATGCTAACTGCCACACAGTCAGATTTCAGATCGATGCTTGAGTTTCATGAATATTTGGTGACAATACTGAACAGCTTCAGGTTGTGCAGTGTGATTTGGCGTTTGTGTGTTCCAGCATTACAATCCTGTAGTCCTAAGGTACATTAAACATCCGGCTGTCAGTCACAGCAGTGCGATTTGTAAAAGTCCAGCCCTGAACAACACTCTTAATTACTGTCCTCTGCCGTTGGTAGGGTCGAACCTGGTTTCACCGTAAACATAATTTCACTGTTAACTTCATCACTACCAGTTTGATCTAAAGCAGTAATCGTACACTACAGCACAAAAACTAAAAGGACAGTCAAGTCCTTTAGACTCACTTCCGTCTGTCATGTTCAACGGTCGTCAGTGAGGATTTGAATTTCGAACATTTCACAGCTTTATAACCAAAACTTAGCTCTACATAATGAGCGAATCAGGACACGTGTCAACTTTTTCTCTCCAACAGCAACCAAATTGGGAGGGTCTTAAAGACATGTAAAGGAAGCTAATGTATCTTTTTTTTCTCTTTGCTACATAATACTCTTGGAGGAAAGCTCTATCTACCCTCTTCCACATACATAACCTCACAGCCTCCTCTGATTGGCGAGTGTCACTGAATAATATCCCTCCCACTGTGAGAACATGGCCCGAAGAACTAAATCAGCTTAACGATAAGACAAACATTTCCTGTTGCACCACTTGGGAGTTTTGTGGACTGACGGTTGATTGTAAAAGTTTTAAATATTACTACAAGTAGATATTAACACTAGGTTCTAGGAATGTTTAAATGAAATAAAGGACACCCCAGTCTATAGGCAGACCATTCCCACATACATCATGTGTACTTTGTACTCATGTTACAGCACAGGAGGGTGTCAGATTTTAACTGTACATTGGTGTAAGACTTGGTGGTTGTTTAGGATCCATCCTATTAATCTGGATGTTCATGATGCTGGTAATAGTTTAGTGTAGCCATTAGCTTTTCTTTAGCTCTCACTTCTCTTCTGTGGCCATGTAACATACACACAGCTGATCTTTCCCCAGCAGGATCAGAGATTCTCCATTGCAGTGCCAGAACAGTGAGTGCACCTGTAAACCTGCGTTACACAGAGTACGTCAGAGAAACACCAGGCCCAACACGGGCATAGACATAAACGAAACATAGAGGGCTAATATTCATTTCTGTAGAATCTATTATAATAACAGTAGTCTGTTCATTCTTATAAAGGGTGTTTACACTATCACTAGTCTTACCTTTCATTTTTTTAAATGTTCCATAGGGATATATTTTTAAATCATCAGACTTTTAGTACAAAATCTAAAATGGCTCAAATTGACCCAGAGACTAAATCTTGCACTCACCTACACCTTCCACTTCGACTTTGACCGACACACATCCAGCAGGGGACCAGAGATAGAGTTTGGCGTTTCCGGTGCACAGTGCCAGCCGAGGCCGGCGTGGGTCCCAGGCGAAGCAGCGCACAGCTGAAGTGTGTTCCAGTACAGCCTGCAGGCTCAGTCTCTGCGTGTCCCACAGCCATACACACTGCGCCATGCTGTCTGAGACACGCGGTTGGCACAGCGTCAGTCAGCACAGTGGCATTACTGTTCATCAGAGTACTTAATGATGATTAACACCCCATCGCCAAGCCAAACAGGAAGAGACACTTGTCAGGGAGTTTGCACTCATAAGAATAAAGCTTAGTGGATAGAATAAAGGGGAATTACACAGCAGCTAAAAGCAGCAAATGTCTCGAAATACCAGACTCGGCAGGCAGCCGGTAATGCTTCTCATGACTGGTAGTGATGCCAAATGGGGCAGGGGGCACTCATCAGAAAGTGGCCATGATATACTGTACATGAAAGAAGCTTCTACACTGTAGATTTACCTTTTACTCTTAACAAACTACCTACAAGCAATTACATATCATCGGTAGTTAGATTATTACCATTTTTAGTGGCGAGGTAGCGATTGTCCGCACTGAAAGCGACAGCAGAAATTCCAATTTTGGGGTTGGCACGATCTGGATCAGGCTTCACAACCGACACCTGGACTGGTAATGGAGCGATCTCATCTGAAATAAAGTAATAATCCATCAGGTTCAGGCACATTAACTTATTTCTACTAAACATTTTTGACTGACACCACTGAATAAATTCAGGGCTACTTCTACTCATCCCCAGAATAGTCTGTATGTTTCAGTGGAGTGATTCGATGGCAGATTGCTTTAAACCCATCCCCAGAAATCCAGTAGCAAAATCTGTTGCCAGGAACAAATCTTGAATCTGAATTTGAGCCATGTTAAGCACTGAGGCATCGTGAGACTCTCAGCGTGGGTGGTTTCATATTTTTCGGTGCAGAGGCGAAGGCTTAAGGAGGAGATCGTGTGTCAAAACATGACACTAGGTGCAGTGTTTTTGTGGTAAAATGTATATTGGGGCATTCTCGTAGAGCTCAGTCAATGGTCTGCCTACAGAAATAGTTGGTCAACTTTGCTGCGTGCTGGAATTCATAAGTGTCCTGTCACCATGTCGAGCTTTCCAGCCTCAGGCTCCACTCAAACACAACTGTCTGCATAACATGCAATATTAGCATACACTCTCACCCACACACACACAAACAAACACACGAGTGACGCTCATCAGCAAGATAACTGAAACAAGACCTAATATAAATCAAAGCAGAAGCTTACTTGGGGTAACATAATAGCTAAATATTCTAATAAATATGATTATTAGAATTATGTAGAATTATGGTCTACTAACCATGAAATGGCCAAAATTATGTACATGATTTTAAACTTGATTTTATCATATCGATTTATTTTGTTTTATAACATTATAGTACTGATATGCCCTATATTTGTGTACGCACACATACATACATATATAAATTTGTCTCTGTTGATAATCTGAAAAGATATATATA
>JAOUQZ010000034.1:5845447-5861070 GCA_028564935.1 Neosilurus hyrtlii
TATATAACGAACCTGAAATTAACCAACAGGTTATCACTTGAAATCATTTTGCACATCTTTGCATATTGGCAAGGCTGGATACACCACCTTCTAGCACATCATTCGTTCACACTAAAGTCATGCACGTCCAGGACACTATTCGTTATTTCCCCGGCTATTACCAACAGGACTATAAAATCCACACACACCTGTACAAGCCCTCGTTTGTACATAGCACAGAGGATGAAGACAGAGTCTGAAGACCACTCCATGTAGGCCACCTGGTCCAGACAGGTGTAAAGCTGCAAAATCTGCAGAGTGTTGACATCCCGCACTACCAGGCGGTACTGCACACAGGTGGCCTGTGAGACAAGAGGGTGGGGATAGATGAATACTCTATAACCCGAATTAAAAAGACAACATAACAGCATTATCATGTGTATAATACTCAGGGAATCTACACTAGAAGTTATAACAGATTGAGGATTTATTAAAGATGAATTTCCATTAAGGTGATAGTTGTGACAAATAGATCAAATGATGAGATTTGATTCCATACCAAATAGTTTCCATCAGGGGAAAGTTTGCACAGCTGGTTGGACTGCTTCAGGAGCTCGGAGAAATTCATGCCAAAGCACAAACGGTGATGCACGAAAAGTGAACGCTAGGAGTCAAAATGAAAATATTAATTTATATAAAAAGTATTAATAGTACTTTTATAAAGACGTAGAGTGTATCACACTGTCCAATAACTTATGCATCCAAACTGACTTATATAACTGCTCCTAGTGATGATCTGTGTCCTCTGAGCAGAATATTTGACCCCTTTTTTCTTCTACACTATCCGCTAAATTTCATACACTACCTTCTACAAACTCGATCCGGAGACCATCAGAGGGTCATGGCAAATGTTCACCTTCTTTCTTATGGTTCCTTTCTGCATATTTTTGTATTACTGTCTTGTTGCATGAAACACATTCGTTTCATTTTGCGTTTCTCAAATGTTTAAAGGAATTTATGGAGACTTTATTTTATTTTTAATACATGTTGCCCTCACAAACCAGTTTTACCGGTGCAGCAGTGCATTTATTATAACTCAATATAAACACATGATGGCGCCACTCCAACTTCACCAAACCCATATTGCCCCCATTAAATACAGAACTAATATTCATTGGGTTTTATATTACAGAACCGTTTTATGCATAAACTGCCATCAGAATTTTGTATAATTTTGTCACCTCACAGGGAGGAGGTCTGGGGTTTGAATCTTGGCCATGGGCCTTTCTGTGTAAGGTTTGAACATTCTCCCCATGTTTGCATGGGTTTCCTCCCATAGTCCAAAGGCATGCACATTAGGTCAACTGGCTACTCTAAATTGCCTGAAGGTGTGCATGAGAGTTTGAGTAGTTGTTTGTTTTAAATGAATATTCATAGGCGCATTGTAGCGTAGTGGTTAGTAGGGGTGCCAGAAAAAAATCGATTCACGTCTGTATCGTGATTCTTATTTATTAGCATTCCGAATTGATTAAAATTTTCAAGAACACGTTTTTTTCAAGCATTTCCAACCTTACTCACAGCGCGTACCGTTTGTCCAGACACGGCCACCGTGGTGAATTGTTCCAGTGTGTGGTGGGTACAGACCTAGCTTTTAGCCTAGCTTTAACATGGATAAGGAAAAATAAATACAGCCAGCTCCGTCTTCACTCAAGGCAAATGCTTGCACTTAGGATTTTATAATTTTTGGGGTAAGAAGGAGCTTGACATGACATATGCGGTGTGCAAAATAAAAGTCAAGTATTTCAGGAACACTTCAAATCCCCGAGCCCACATCTTATGCCATCACCTGGAGCTAAAAGAACTGGAGCAGCAGCACGACCAACTCCTGACCAACGCACAGTCCATCACTTCACTAAACTCCCAACCAACTCTGAACGAGCAAAGCGGATCAGTACATCTACAAAACCAATTGTGTAGTAATATCATTTCTTTCTTTCTTATAGAAGAGTTGTTCCTAGCTTATAGAAGAATGTAGTTACTCGTGAAATTGGCTCCCTTTGTTTGTAATGGTTATGAATCAAACATCGGTTTGAATCATGAATCGATTCTGAATCAAATCGTCACCCCAAAAATCAGAATCAAATTGAATCGTGAGTTGTTGTTTGTTCACATCCCTAGTGGTTAGGACATCAGTCTCGATGCAAGAAGGTCCTGTATTCGAGTCCCAGCATTGGTGAGTTGCTGGGTAGAGTTTGCCTGGGTTTCCTCCAGGTGCTCTGGTTTTCACTGATAGTCCAACAATCATATTAGACAGTAGACATGTCCGTATTAAAAGAAGTTTTATGGGCAGCATGGTGGCATAGTGATTAGCATATCAGCCTTTTAGCAAGAAGGTCCTGGGTTCAAGTCCCAGGGTCAAAGAAGTTACTGTGTAGAGCTTGTATGGGTTTCCTCTGGGTGCTCAGGTTTCCTCCCATAGTCCAAAGACATGCACATTAGGCCAACTAGCTACCCTGAATTGCCCATAGGTGTGAATGAGATTCTGAGTGGTTGTTGTTTATGTCTGTATTAAATGAAGTGTCATGGGCGGCATGGCGCTTAGCACACAGGAAGGTCCTGTGTTCGAGTCCCAAGCTCATTACGGTGTAGTTGCATGTTCTCCCTGTGCTTGTGTGGGTTTCCGCCAGGTCCAGTGTCCTACCACAGCCCAAAGATATGCATATTAGGCTAACTGGTTGTTCCACATTGACCCTAAGTGTGTTAGGCTGAGATGGGCACCAGCCTTGCCATGACTCCAGTAGGATTAAGAGGTTCAGCGGGTGAGTGAAGTTTCATGTGTGTAAATAAGAGTTTGATTATCTTTAACCATTTTTTGTAAATGTAAATGGAAGGCTCGTCTGTAGCACGTCTGTTCTTCTTTTTTTTATATTTCTCTTCTAAACTTTCTTTTATTTAAGTACACAGAGAAAATCTGCTCAAACCCCTGTAGTGATCCATGTAGTGCACACATGCAGGGTACAAACATCCATTTGGGATTCAACCAGTGTTTGTGAACTTTTAGCACACCCCTGACATTCTTCTTCTCTTTAAATAAAAAACAAGCACAAATGTTTACAATGCCTAGAGTTTCACTTTAAAATTTACTAAAGAAAGGAGTAAATATCTGGGATTTAATATCAAATGCGCTGCTAAAACGCAGCCATAAGCAAAATACAGAATTAGCCGACTAGCTTATCTCATTCAAACACGTTTATTACACACAAGTGCCTCGGAACTGTTAGCGAAACCTCTAAAACATAAGATTTACCTTGTTGACTGTGTTAGCGGGTTGGTTAAAACGCCAAAATGTGCTGAAAATGTAGAAAGACGCACTATGCGACTAAAATCCGTCTCAGTCTTGACGGTTACACCGGTGTTTGGGAAGCGTTTCAACAAGCAACCAATCAGCGTTGTTGTAGAGCATCATGGGAAATGTAGTATTATGTATTAACAGCGTAAAAGTGCTTTAAATGTGAGGTTCATGGACATTTGGATAGTAAAATCACTGTTCACTGTGTAAAGTTAAGTGTATACTGTAAAAAAATGCACGATTAATAAAAAAAATAAAAGAAGGATTTATATTAACCTTTATGTAAACCCTCCTTTGGCTATTCTTTATCCTGCAGGCGCGTATTAGCCTGTTTAACGTGGGAGCTGGAGATGAAAAGGGATGGAGTGTGTGTGAGTATTGCTTGAGGCTGCAGGCTTGTTGGATCTACACACTGTGATCCCCTGGTGAGAGAGTGGCGTTTCCCGCTCATGTGAACCCAAACGGCGGCTAACGCCTCCTCCTGTCAGCCCCATTTCTCCCATGCAGCACCCAGCCCATCCCAGCAAACCTCCTTCCCCATCCCCTAACCTGCTCCATCAGCTTCTCCACACACTTTCCACTGCCTCTCACTCGCTTTTCACTTCGTTTCATTTCATTTTCACCTTCAGCCAAACACCCGCTCCATTCCCTGAGCTGTGTTTTATATAGCCGCCTGATTGATTTCATTTATTTCAGCTTTACTGCACACACAGCCTGAATTAATTATTCTTTTAAGAGTTGTCCGACTTTAAACAGTTCAAACAATTAAAAAAATGATACTGGTATTCAAGAAATTATAGGCCAGTGTGGATATTTCAAAGCTGGAACGAGAATTTCATTATACAAGGTAAGCAAAGCGTACACGGGTTATTATGTGTGAATATTTAATGGCCATATTGGCATTTGTTCCTGCGTGTTTCATCGGTAATATAAATAATTATTTTCTTTGTTTTTTTAAGACTTGTAATGTTAGCTACCACTTTACAGATAGTATAATAGAATGGGCAATTTTCAGCTACTGCGTCAATGCGATAATAATAATAATAATAATAATAATATTGATGGTTATAATAAAATAATAATAATAATATTGATAGTGATAATAATAATAAAATAATAATATTGATTGTGGTGATGATAATAATAATAATAATAATAATAATAATAATAATAATAATAATAATAATAAAAATTATAATATTAGCATCAATAATAACAACACTAATAACGCTTTATTTATTATATTATCTGATAGACAATATAATTGATTCGTGCCGCAGTTGTCACAGTGGCGCAGTTGCAGCTTGATTTGTTTTTCGGTGTGATATTCCTCTTATTTTTTTTCCAGGCACTGTCAACAGCTTAAACACTAAAATAAGTGCTGGTATAGATTTGTATGTGTGTGTGAGTGTGTGTTGTGTGAGTTATAAATCGATATGAGTCTGTGAGAAGGTGATGCGGTGGTCATAGTTCAGGTTTGATCATTATTTGGAGACAAAATGCAGGTCGGACCAAACGTACTTGAAAATCAGGGCTGAGTTGTTTTCACTTAAATCAGGTAAAAATCAAAAAATTATTCGAAGCCAGATTTCTTTTATAAGAAATATATATCTTAATGTATTAGTTTCATATCGATATTATTGTTGCCTGTAATTTCAAAAATTGTATGTATAAGAAGAATTGTGTAAGGGAGAAATATTCAGTCGTTAATGTGAAGACTTTCAGCTGTTGTGTGTTTGTTTTGTGTTTGATAAAGCTGATACAGACTGTAAAATAATGATTGTGTGTTGAGGTATTATTATTATTATTATCATTATTATTGTTATTATTATATTTAAAGTTACACAACAACATCAATAATAATAATATTAATAATAATTATAATAATAGAAACGTGTTATTTCTTTTTTTTATGTTGTTATTGTTTTTGTTATGATTATTTCCTGCAGTTTAGTTTTCCTGTTAAAATAGGATGCTTGAGAACATGTCTGGATTGTGTACTGCGTTGTCAAGGCTGCTTTCACTAACCTTAGTGTGTATGAGTGTGTTAACCGAAGCCCTGGCATTGCAAGATTACAATCTTTCACTTATCTCTTATGGATTAAACACTTTTGATTTTAATTTCAGGACGATGAAAGGTAAATGCTTTGATTTAGTATTGTCTCAGACCTGCTTGTTGATGCTGAGGTTCTGATTTTGTGTTTCTGTAAAGCGGTATAAAGGCTGAAGTTCCGACTTTAAGTGTTAATTTAATTCTCAGTGTTAATCCCTTCTGTCTCTGTGTAATTGCTGGCAGAGCAAAGACTCTGGGTCTCAAGGCGACCCCCGCCTCGGGAATACGGCTCTAATTTAGGACACACATCTCTCTTCCCTTCTAACTACACTCATCTTTTCACTTTCAACTTTATCCTCATCTCGGGTTAGTTATGAATAATATCAGTGTCCACTGTCATGTCCATGTTAGTGTTGATGTTCATTTCATTGGTATTTTCCCTTGCTTTGCGCACTGCTTTAAGCCAGTTCCCTAATGCATAGACTGTCGTGTTAAGGTACAAATACTTTACCATAGTTTCTGGAAATTATCACCTCTAGTCACGCTCTGAAAATTCTTGAAAGCTCAAAGATTATGTATGTATGTATTTATTTATTTATTTGCATCCAAGGAAAAGCTGCATTAGTGTGTTTGGAGATAATCTAACACCCTCGCTTTTGTCCCAATCCGAAAAAACCATATCCAAAGACTACACTACGCAACTCTATGCTCCTGCGCACACACACACTCCTGAGTGAAATGCTGTACGGTTTGGGACGTGGCCCGTTCCCCCTGTCGTTGCCCGGGAAGCAAAGGACGCGCGCGTTGCGCACCAGAAAGCGCGCCTGCCGGGTGGAAGTATTGGAGTAGTGACGTCATCAACATGGAGAAAAATATGTGTGGGAAAAAAAGTTATGAGTGCATAAGAGAGATAGATATAGTAATTTCCGTGTTCATGTGAAGGATCTGGTTGAATAGACAGTCTCAGTGATGCCTGTTCTTGAATTTGAAAACATAGAAAGCTCCATTGGAGGCAAATCCTAATGCTCCATCTCTCTGCAGTGGTCAAGCAGCCTAGAAATAAAAGGAGTGATGTTTACACCTTGGCATTTCATTTTAAGGTTTTTTTGGAAATGTGTTTTCATTGCATGCCCAGTTGTTCAGAGATACTGATAATTATTAAAGGGTAAAGTGAGCATTAGGCAGATGAGATTAAAAAAAGTAGGGTCAAAAGTGTGCTAGATCAACACCACCACAGGGCCAGTGCTTTTGAACCCCTTTGTTACGAAAGGATGTCTTGGTGTTCTATGATCCTTGCCATGTCTCTGTGTCTCTGAGTGCAAGAGGAATAGTGAGGAAGGAAGTGTGTCCTGCACCACGTGGCTCACTGGCCCATCGGGATGATGCCAGGCAGGTCCAGGCCTGCCAAACTCGGCACCTTGATTCTGAATCTGCACACCCAGCCTGAAAACCTGCTGGGATTTAGATGGGGGAAGCAGCATTGGGAGCCTGGGTGGAAATTGCTTTCAAATGAAATCGCTGTTGTGCTAAGGGCTCTGCAGCCCATTCGCTTCAAACATTGGCTCTTATTCATGAGTCATATTTGGTCAACTTCAGAAAAAAATATGCCAAATCAAAGTTGATTTGTTGAGTGATTAGAAATAAATAACTGGGATGTAAAAAACATACGGTGTGATAAATATGAAGTCTTGTTTATGACATAATTTCTTATCAACATTGGTTTAATTATGATAAAGAAATGAATAGTACTGACCCTTTATGCACTCTTTAGAGTAATCTACCCCACGGTGGAGCACCCCATGTCCAAGATGTCCCAGTCCTCCACCAGTGATGAGGGTACAACATTTGAGCACCTGTGGAGCAGCCTGTGAGTTCCCTATCCATTGGAATATATGCTGCATTACAGTAAATGTTAATATGAGATACATTAAAATTACAGTTGTGCTAATGTTTATTTATGTTTACTATTTGCACACTTGTCTCGTACTCATCGATCTCATTTGGGCGATTCTTTGACGACTGCCCATGATTTTTTGAGTCCGACCAACCACAACTGTGTATGTGATGTCCTAAATGACTCAAATAAAATAATGCTCAGATGAAAATCTCTGATGGTCAGCAACTATGTCTGAGACTGTCTTCAGCTTAGTCCCCAACTATCTGCAGCTATCTGTGATCGACCACAGCGGTCTCAGAATGTAAGCAATGTAATTCCAGACAGTTGGCAACAGTCACCGATTAGTAGATTATCGTATGTAATCGTCCAACATTTGGAAACAGGTTTCACAAAACGGGACGATTGTCCACTTGCTGACAGTCACTGCCTGCGATATGGTCGATGATATCGGTCGCAGACCCCTTATGCTCTCTCCAGACCTAAAAACGTATCAAATTGTGGGCATCATCGGGCGTTATCGCCCAAATGAGATTGTGATGAAATGGTGAAATAATTAATAATGTCAGTAAATTATGACTGGATGAGAAAAAAATTACATATCCTACAAACTATTAACTAATAATTACATATATACAGTCTTAGGAATCCTTTCTGATCATTCACTGAACATGTGATATTACCTTGTAGGGAACCGGACAGCACATATTTTGAGCTCCCTCAGACCAGTCATCCAGATAGGGGTACGTCTAGCACCATGCCCAACAACCGGGCTGAGGTGTGCATGGACGTCTATCAGATGAGAGACCTGAATGACAACGTCATGGTGAGAAAAACAAAAATAATTTCCTTTGCTCTTTACTGCCTATTGTTATAGTTGCACATAATACCGAAAACTGTCGTACATTTTCTTACGCCTCCACTGATCGAGTGATAGATGATGTGTGTGGTTAAAACAGTAGTTCGAAGTAGGGCTTTTCATTTTATTTACATACAGTCTGTGAATTCCTGACTTCATAATAGCTAGTTAGGATTAAGCGGTTCAGAAAATGAATGAATGAATGAATAATAGCTAGTTAAGAATTTGGTACCAGACAAATGTTTTTAAATGATTTGAATTTGTAAATCCAGTAACTGGGTGCGAAGACACTTAAATTTGTACTTGATTGCTCGTATCAGGGCCGGCTGCATAATGTATAGAATGACCACTGCGCCCTTTTTTCTATTTATTAGAGCTATAAATCCACATTATATATACCAATCCGCCATAACATTAGCACTATGAAAGTGGTCTTAGGATAGGCAGCCTCACGTGCATCAAGCTGCAATGCACTGGGTAGCACTAACAGTTTCAGCGGTTTGTGCTACTGTAGTTCTTCTGTAGGATCAGACCATACATAATAGTTTTATCTCCCTACATACATCAATGAGCCTTGGACACCCATGATACTTTTGCCAGTTCACTGGATGTCATTTCCTGGTCCACCTTTGCTAGGAACTTTGTCACTGCATACCAGGAAAACCCCACAAGACCTGCCGTTTTGGAGATGAATAGACCCACCCAGTCATTTAGCCATAACAATGTTGCCCTTGTCAAAGTCACTCAGATCCATTTTTGCTGCTTCCAACACATCAGCTTTGAGAAGTCAGTTAATTTTCTGCCTAATACGTCCTACTCCTTGGCAGGTGTCACTGTAACCAGTGTATTCAATGTTATTTGTTCACCTGTCAGTGCTCCCAAGCAGAGCTCCATAGATGGTTGTCCCATGTCCTGTCCAGTGTCTGTCTGTGCCAACCACAGGAAACTAAATGCCTGACTTGATATTGATTGGCTGTTATGTATCACTGACTTGCATGGTCATGGGCGGCAATAAAAAAAAAATAAATTATTATTAATAAAGAAACTCAAATGGAAAAAAATAGAGGCTCATACACCACCGCTCAGACTCATGCAGAATAACACAGTGTAACTCGGACAGACAGACAAACAGGTAAATAAATGTTTATGGAGCAATTGGTGAAATCAGAAGCCTGACAGAACATGAACTTGCTAAATGGATAATTAAACTAACAAGACAGATGATAAAAATGAAAACCTCTTTTAGGCAGTGCCAAAATAAATATATTAATTTTTTTAATGTTATAGCTGATCTGTGTGTCCTGTTTTTGTGCTGTTTCATTGTGAACTATATGCTTAATTAACACATCCAAAAGATTTCTGCCTAAATATAATATAGTTTAATATATACTATGACAAGAGCCTGGTATTTATATGTACCAACAGGCCAGATATAGAGCTTTTTCACTTTATTTATTTTTACCTATATTACACACGGTAACCTTTAAGACGATTTCTAGATCAATTGTGAACTGTTTTTCGAAGTGTCTATACAAGACCTTTGTTTTAGTCAATTTCCCAAGGCCAAGCCAGGTTGCTTTTCCCTCCATATCGGTGCAGATTCCCTCCTCACTGCCTGCCTTCCCTCTTCTCCGTTATATTTTCCCTCTCCACAGCAGGCCCGGCTACGGCCTGGGATTTAAAGTGGGAGGGCAAAATGGCTTAATTAAAGGGAAAACCAAGCCAAGAACATGACACCTGCTGCTCCCTTCCATCTGGGGCACACGTGCTGGGGGTGAGGGTAGGGGGGCAGTTAGTAAAGAGGGAGGGGTGTGCGTGGAATTGATGGAGTGATGTTTGGATGGACGCCTCAGACTCCTTATCTGTATTTTAAGCATTATATTAGGAAAACCTGTAGTGATCTGAATATCATGGTGCGAGCAGAACTACCAGTGTTTCTTTGAAGAGCTTTCATCTATTTAAATAATTTGTGAAAATGTCCCAAAAAAATATCCGGAAATTTATCTTTGGTCGTTTTTTAAATTCATGAGGCAGATCCAGGTGTAATTGTGTACATTTTTTGCAGTGTTTGACATGTTGACAGTTTCACTTGTGATGAAGTGCAGTTTTTGATCATCTCCATGCAAGCGATGCCACAGTTCAGTTGTTGTCTTAAAATCCTCATTTCACTTGCTCTCATACCTGTCCCCTTCCATACCACATTGGTATCGTCCCATCCATCAGCAGGCAAGTCCAGACCTGCCCTTTTGGTTAATAAATAGTCATGAGGCCAAAAAGTGGGAGGTCCAAGATTTGTTGTTAGCTGCAGCTAGAAGTTAACAGGGCCGGGACGGCTTGAGGAATATAGAGAAATATCCTCGCGCTTGTCCTCTACGCTCAGTCGTATTCAGAGCTGCAGAGTTCCGCAGGCATTCAGTGTGAAGTGGAAGGTGTTGGTTCTTTCAGTGCTCACCTGTGTGTGCAAGGTCACATGACCAGCCAGGTGAGCGTGTGTGTTCTGATGGTTGACCATCTTGCAGGAGTGCTACAATGCTGTGCACAGGTGACCCGGCTCATCACTACAGCACGGTAGGTGAGCTACATTCTTCAGAAGGATGAGAAATCTGTAGTCTGTAATAGAAAAGGTCAGGAGTAAAAGAATCTCCTGAACATTTTATGCAGAGAAGTTTTCAGTATGCGATCACTTTCTGATTCATTTTCAAAGAAAAATGTATTATGTTTTGAGATAACAGCAAGAATTTTCTTGTGTTATCTGGTTGAGGATTTCCTGAAGGACTAGAGGTTTGGATTGAGTCAACTGTATGAAGTTAGAGGTGAAAAAATGTGGGTGTAAATAATGTTATTAAGGCTTTTTCAAGGTGAATTGGATGGTGTTGTAAGTGTTGCATGTGTTTACTTGAATATTCCCAGACGTTAAGGCGGCACTGGGGAGCTAAAGCAGGGCTGATACTTATTTTACTGTGATTATGAGGCAGTAATAGTATTTGTTTCTTTTCAGATCACTGTGTGTCATGCCACTGAGATAAATAAACCTGTTGACATATTTACATAGATTTGTGAATTAAGATGATCACTGATGATCATGTTCTGTGGATAAGATCTGAAACTGATGTCTGAATCTTATCATTTAAACTGATGAGGAAATATTTGGCAAAACAAATGAGAGTGATGAAAATCAAACCAGGCCTGCTCTATCTAAGCATATGACATGTTAAGATTATTTTCTTTCTTTTTTTTTTACACATTGCACTAATTTTCTAACACACCCCTGTGTCACATGTCCTAGCAACGGCCATGGTGCTGTAACTGTAACACTAACTCGTTGCGCTACACTACCTGTACAGTAGAGGGCAATGTTTTAGCACTTTATTGCACGTTCATCATTCCATGAGCTGTCATTTCATTCACCTGTAGTTCCCCCGGTACAGATGTGTCTGAGCATGCTGTAAAGATGCACAGCATTATGTCATGCCAAACATATCGTTTCCCGTCATCCCCACAAGCCATCCTTTTCATCATCTTTATCTGGAATATCAGTAGTATGATACGATGATAAGATGTTGCGAATAGATATGGCTGGGAATCAAACACCACCGGGCTGCCTGGTTAGCATAATAAAACCAGGGGATTTCATCTTCCTCTCACTTTTATTGACTTGTTTTTGAACAAAATTAAGTCGTGTTATTTGGGATTGACTGATAAGGTGGATATAACTTGAGTTTGGTGTGAAGTCACATGAAGTGGCAGTACATCTTCAAGACTGTGGAAAGATTGTAACAACTAAAAATAATCAGCTCATCTCATTATGCAGTACTAGAAATTATTACATTATTTTTTTGTTTATTTATTGTAATTAAATGTACTGTAATTTATTGTGATCAATTTTATTGTATTTAATTAGATTAGATTAGATTAGATTAGATAGGCAGAAAACAATCCAAGTCCACTTTTCCATTTCATTCCAAATTATATCATCAGCACTAACTAATGATCGAAAATAAAGTCGAATCTTTGAAATATTTCCGTGAATTTCAGAGCGTTAGTATTTGGCACATCCTGTGTTTACTTTAAAACCATGGTTCATCTGAGCTAATGCAGACCTCTCAAGTTTCTGATGATCTATGCTCAAACAAATCCATCAGTGTGTCTTTCTGAACACACGTTTTAATGGGAGGATAAAACTGAAAATTCAGAACCTTTGTAGAAATGAACTAACACCACATTTGCATTTTTAAATAGTGACCCAGAAATACCGCAAAACCTGCAATATTCAACAGTCAATATGTTACACATTTTACATCTTTTTTGTTTCACATTTTGGAAGTTGGGCTGTAAAATATAATAATGTAATATTACAATATATTATTGTAATCAAATATCGCCAGTACCTTTAAAAAAGAAAAATTCATTTTCCTAAAAATGTCAATCGATCTGGGTGGCATGGTGGCATAGTGGTTAGCATGTCCACCTCATAGCAAGAGTGTTCTGGGTTCAAGTCCAGGGTTTCGCCGTTTTTTTGTGGAGTTTGCATGTTCTCCACGTGTTTGCGTGGGGTTTCCTTCAGGTAGTCCAGTTTCCTCCCACAGTCCAAAGACCTGCACATTAGACTAATTGGCTGCTCTAAATTGTCCCCAGGCGTGGCTGTGATTCTGAATAGTTGTGTGTGTGTGTGTTGGCCCTGTGATGGTCTGGTGGACTGTTTAGGTGTTTAGTTTTGGCTGAGATAGACTGCAGCCTCCCTGCGACCCAATGAGGAGTAAGCGGTTCTGCAAATGAGTGATTGAGTGATGATATCAATTGATCCTTAAGTTTTAAACTGATAATTAAAACATTTCTTCTTATTAAGTAGTTTTTTAAATTTTATGTATGTATATATGAAAATTATAATTATTATTTCTTTTTCTTGACATTGTATAATAATCACATTCAGCTGTGCACATTCTTAGCACTGTCTCTTTCTCTCTCTCTCCTAAATGTTTTTCCCTTATGTTTTGTTGGCAGTTTGCTAGCCGAACTTTACGTTAGGGTATGTGTATCTTGGATAAATTTGTAAGTATAATGAAATGCTATTTTTCTCATATTGTCTATCCTTATTTAGAGGGTAAATGTTTTTCTCTAGGAAACACAGCACTGCTAACATTATATAAAACATAATTAAACATGAGCAAACCATGAACTTGCTTCATAAGTCACAGAATCCATGACACACACTTTATTCATAAATGTTAATAAGCCATAACTACAGTTCCATTAATCAATACTCATATGATCAGTGAATTAAAGTAACTCTTACAGGGTGCAATATACTGATCCTCAGCACAAACTGGTGTCTGTATCTGTGTGGTATGCTCTGGGCTCTCGGGTTTCCTTCTTTCTCCAAAAAACATGAGGTAAACCTATCACTGACTCTTAATCGCCTCAAGGTCTGAATGAGCGTGCGGATGTGTTTGTGCATGTACAGTATTCCCTCCTCACGCCTCGTGTTCATAGGACACATTCTGGATCTACCGTGATTGCACCAGGATAACCAGAGATGAGTTACCAGCATGAACACCGTCTTAATGAATGCTTGCATCACACAGGCGTGATATTTACACCTGGAGACTATAAAACTGATTAACATTTACAAACATGATGTAAATGAACTTTTGCTTTTGCAAATTCATGTTGCTTTTTAGTCATGGATCAAATATGTATTAGACCCTGCAGGAGTATTTTTGAACACCTGTCTAACATTGTGTCAATTGTTTAACATTTAGGCTATTTACAATTTATTAATGCACTGAATAATGCTAGTTAAGAAAACCAGTGAAAGTTTTAGAGCTCTGGACTTGTACTATTCATTGCCTCAGTGACCAGCTCTCCACTCAGATTCAGTAAGCTGTAAGTGACAGTCTGAGAGAGTGAGCGAGATAGTGTGAGAGAGACAGACTCACATGCTGTTTGGGTGCGGATGTGTTACTCCTTTGCTTAATCCGTTAGTTCAGAAAGAATGCTTAGATCCCATGCATATGTAACACACACACACACACACACACACACACACACACACACACACACACACACACACACAGACAGACAGAGAGAGAGAGAAGTGAGTTGTGCAAAAGAGCGTCTTTGTTTTTTCCTGTTTCGACTTGTTGAGCGACGTGTTCCAGCGTTGTGATGAGGTTTTCCTGAGTGTATGTGTAAGTGTGTGTGCACACTGAAAGGACGTACTTCATGTTAAACATTTTGAGAGCTGACAGTGCAGGTTGAACTCCACACCACTAAGGGGGACCCCCCTCCCCCCCCCACACACACACCCCCATTTAACATATTAAAGATTTTGCACACAATTAAACACACTCCCATGTCCCATGTGGGTGGGTGTGTGTGCTTGTGCTTGCTACATATTGGGACCAGATTTTTTTTAAAGGGGAATTAAACCCCAAATTAATCAAAGCTTGCATATATAGTGTGTCTTGCACGTATTTGCACATTAAAATGCACTACTCTTATTACAACCTTTTTAGTGAATAAAAAAGAAGAAGAGTACTTAATTCTCACACAGAGGTGGGCCATTGTACTGCAAAAAGTGGGGCAGGGGTGCAATGAAGAAACGGTGAACGCGGAAGTGTTGTGCATTAAATGTACTGTGATAGGTATTCCATGAGTTCATGTATACGAGCAGGCGCTTGTCTGATGTATGTAAATGTGATGTATATGTGCCTAGTTATGTGTAGATGTGCCTAGTTTTATATTATTCATAGGTTCTTTAGTTGATGTTTGATTTATTAGTTTAATAGCTGTATGCTGTTACTTTTGCTGTTATCTTGCTTCTACGATCTGATGCATCCAAGTCCTATTTTCACGATTTGGCACACTTTCACGAGAGTTAAACTGACGACAAATGAGGGCCTTTTCAATCAGGCAAACTAACTTAACAGGTGTAAGTAAAAACCATGTAATGATTAAAACATAGATGTTTTCAGTTAACAGGAGAGTTTGAAGGACTTTCGTTTCATTTCACTTTAATCAACAGAGTGAGGACATTTATGGGACGTGAGGATAGTTCGGCTGGTTATCTCTTCTTCAAAGGGCTCTTTGAGAGTTCAGACTTGGTTTAAGGGCTCACATTAGAATAAGGTTTAGGGTAAGGTTTATCGTTTAGTTGTGATGGTTAAGATTAGGGTAAGGGGCTAGAAAATGCATTTTGTCCATGAATGTCCCCACAAAGACAGAAGCACAAGTGAGAGCGTGTGAGAGAGAGAGCGCAAACAAAATACACTAAAGACTGAAAAGCCCTGGAGACATTAGCTTATCTCTTTAAGCCTCTTAATTTTACATTGTTGTCTAATTGTAGGTTTATATATGTTTAAAAATATTTAAAACAATCGGTATAATAAGAAGAAAAACAAGATTAATATCCTCACAAACACACAATATATATATATATATATATATATATATATATATATATATATATATATATATATATATATATATA
>JAOUQZ010000034.1:5873276-5896402 GCA_028564935.1 Neosilurus hyrtlii
CTACTCCGACGTATCGAGCACTGTTTTACGGAAAATCGACTCAAGATCTTATATATATATATATATATATATATATGAGTATGCACACTTACACATTAAAGGTACAATCTGTAAGATTTTCTGCTACAGCTCAACTCACAACAGTAATAAAATACATTGTGGTTGAGATGAAATAACTAGAAATCATTCCTATAATTTAATCAGTGACCAGCACTGATAATTTGTGATTAAGTCAAAGAAAAATATTGCTTAGCGCACCTTTAATATTTAAGATCAAGTATATTTAAATATTTTAAATGGTACTTTCTGATAATAATTATTAAGACTTTATAACTTTTTTAAAAAGGTGTTATGTAATATTTTTATATGTATATGATTTGTTTTATTCAGTGTAAAATAACTGTTGCTCAACATAGACAAGTACGTGTTTTAACCTGCCTCCTATCCATGAGATCCAAGAACAATCAGCATCCTAAAATATATGGAAATCAGCCTGGCAGCCGTGTGCCTTTAAGCATTAACGGAGGAGGAGCTGCACCATATGGGTCAGGACATGCTGAGACTCTTGTCTTTGTATAATTGAATCAAAAGTGTGAGAAGTGAAGAAATATGATTGAAAGTCCAAGTGACCTGTAACACACCTTTACACATGACTCTTCCAAGGGCGTCAGTGAGGACAGATTTAGGCACAGTATGATTTCACTTTCATATTGGTTTCTAAAATAAGGCTTAAAGCTTGTAAGATTGCACGGAAAATTGCTAATGGTCCGTAGGATTTGAATCATAATACTGCTGTAATGTTCAAGCATATACTGGATCAAGTGTTCAGCCAAGCGCTTGTATGTTTATACCCAAATAATATTAATTTATTTATTCATAATTTTTTTTTTTTTAAATTTAGAGCTTTTCTCACAAATTCATCCCAGATAATTTACAAACCCCTTTATAAGGTGCATGTTAAAGCAGGGATAATGCAAAAGGGTGGTGTGTAGGGGGAACTCCATGAGCAGGGTTGGGAAACACTGGTACTAGGAGAGTTAAATGAATTCACAGGCGGCATGCTGTAACACGTCCATCGGCCCGTCAGATGCATCATTATCGCCCGGGCCGAAGAGCCTGCCCGAACCTGTGCTGGTCCAACGCTCACATTCCCTCTCATCATACTCCATCATTTTCTGTGATGCACTATCAATTTCTCTCATTCTCATCTTTATTTTCTTACACGTTTACATTTTCCCCATGTTTCTATTTTTTTAGTATTGGCATCCTCTCTGTTTGGTTTGAATATTTTGTGACCTCTTTTCTTTTATGGCACTTATACAGTCTACTGTATGTCATGGATGCTGCAGGGCCTTATCTATAAATAAGAAAGCTCTTATAATGACAGATTTTATCATAAGGATTCTAAATAATTAGTAATATACCAGGGGTCCAGATGTGGAGCCAGCAAAGTGTTTACAAACTGAACCAATAATTACAGCGAAGCCTATATATGAAACAGATTATATTCTGTATGTGCAGCAACCACAGTGTTGTGGTTTATCTAGTAACATACAGGGCAAATTATTATCTGAGGACAGCTCATTTGACCAGAGACTAGATACAGAACTAGGATACAGTATTAGCTCAGAAAGAGAAGTGTTTTCATTTTATTTGAACTTTCCCTTTCTGAACTGATAACAGTTTTTTTTTCTTCTATTCACTCTCCCTGCACTAAAAAAAGGCTCATGGCACCATAAAAGTTGGTGAAACCAATAGGAAACAAAACAAGACCACCCTGAATTGTCTTGTTTACAGCCAAAGACTAATGGGTAAGCGTTTACGCTCACATAAAATAATTAAAAACTTTTCCCCGAGGTGAGGTGTATGTCGCTGAATAGTCAGATAGTCACAACATCCACTGATCCTGAAGCAGATAAATGTTTTAAGAATATCTTGCATGGAAACATACATAAACCACACCCTGTAAAGGTGTTTCAGTATATACTACATGGAAAGATGAGAAAAACACTGTGACAAATTTTATATACAAATTTTTGTTATTCTTTAATTTTATTTTCTACTTTTTTTATTGTTTGGGAACATATACGTAGCTTTTTGGTCCTCACAAAGGTATACCTGTTTTTTCATAATTTGTCCTAGGCGTACTTTAGTGTAAATTGTACCTTAAGAGACAGGAATGGACTCTCACTCTCCCTCTATTTTTAACAGTTTTTATTTTATTTTTCTGTAACATGTACTGTACGCTTTCAAAGAGAGAAGCATTAATTCCCTTAAAGACAATTGGGTTTGATGTGAATAAAAGAGGATGTGTCATGGCTGGGCATGTTGAGACTTCTCTTACTGTTCACAGCTGCACAAAGTGATTTGTGTGTGTGTGTGTGTGTGTGTGTGTGTGTTACATGAATAAGCCTGAAAAACTCTTGATTTTTATAAGCAGTAAGCTCATTGTGCTACTGTACTGTAAATATGTTTAATTTTCAGTCCGTTTCATGTAGCACAGACTATAATGTATCCACAGATTACTGATCCATGATAGAGAAACAGTCAGGAACTTTTTACGGTCCTAGATGAAGTGTTCAACCAAGCACTTGTATGTTTATACCCAAATAATATTTATTTATATATTTATCTACATACTCAAACCCCACACTGTATATGGAATTAAATTATACCTTTTTATTTATTAAGGAATATTATTACTAGGGCAGCATGGTGTTAGTGGTTAGCACATCCGCCTCACATCAAGAAGGGTTCAATTCCTAGACTCTGGGTGGAGTTTGCATGTTCTCCCTGTGCTTGCGTGGGATTCCTCCGGGTACCCTGGTTTCCCACAGTCCAAAAGCATGCACAGCAGGCAAATTGGCTGTTTCAAATCGTCCTTAGGTGTGAGTGTGAGCGTGAATGGTTGTATGTGTGTTGGCCGTGAAATGGCCTGGTGAGCTGTTTAGGGTGTACCCTGCCTTCACCCAGAGTTGGCTAAAATGGGCGCAAGCCTCCCTGCGACCCTAATTAGGATTAAGTGACTTAGAAACTTAATGAATGAATGAATTAATAAATATTATTGCTAATTATTAGGAATTTTCAAAGAAAAATAATAATAACATCATCATAATAATAAATTAATATTTTGCATTATATTATATTATGTACATTTTGTATGTAATGTTACAACAAGGGGTGGCACTGTGGCATAGTGGTCTTGGGTTCCAGTCTTAGGATCAATGATGTGATGTGGTGGCTTAGTCGTTAAGGTGATGGATTACTGATCGAAAGGTCAGCGGTTCAATCCCCACTATCACCACTGTTGGGCCCTTGAACAAGGCCCTTAACCTTCAATTGCTCAGTTGTATCAAAATGATAATTGTAAGTCACTCTGGGTAAGAGCATCTGCCAAATGCTGTAAATGTAATGAAGGTGTTTCTGAGTGAAGATACTCATGGAAGTTTGTGTGGGTTTCCTCTGGGTACTTCAGTTTCCTTCCACAGTCCAAAGACATGCACATTATGCTTACAAATGTATGCATGTTCCAAATTGCCCCCGGTGTGAGTGTGAATGGTTGTCCATGTTTCCCTGTGATGGACTGGCAAGCCGTTCAGAGTGTACCCCACCTTCACCCAGCGTTGGCTGAAATAGGCTCCAGCTTCAACTGCGACCCTAATAGAATTAAGCAGTTTGGTAAATGAATGTAACAATGTTCAGCAATGTTTAGTCTATTTTTTTTTATTTCCATCATCCAACATTCTGAAATCCGAATCATATTGATTCAAGTCCATACAAAGCGGCTTTGCTTCATGAAGGTTATATTTTAGTTCCCCTGATGAATATTTGGGATGTCTTTATAGTACTGGACAGGCTCTGACATGCTGTATCTGTCTGTCTGTGAGAAATTTGTTTCTGGATAATCAGCAAAGCCAAAAAAAGATGTTTGGTGCTTAATTTTTTTGGAAATCAAATCCTGCTATAGGTAATTTTTGTTTGTTTTGTTTTTCTTACAAGCACTAACATAATTTAAAGGTGAGCTCCTTGTGGCTGTAAAGCTTTTACATATGCTAAACATCTCTGTGGTTGCTTTTGGTTGTAGTATTCTCCACTGCTGAAGAAGCTGTACTGTCAGATCGCTAAGACCTGCCCGATTCAGGTGAAGCTTGCCTCGACTCCCCCACATGGCAGCGTGGTACGAGCAATGCCTATCTATAAGAAGGCGGAGCATGTCACCGAAGTGGTGAAACGCTGCCCAAACCATGAGCTTGGACGTGACTTCAATGAAAGTGAGTACACGTCCTTTTACCTGATCAGGTTAACGTGGGAAACGCTAGACTGGTATTTTATCAGGACTTGATCAGAGACACAGTAATGTGTGGATTGAACATAGTTCAATGCAGTGTGTAAAGCTCTGTGGGTGGAATTTCCCAAGGTAGACAAAAAATACAAAATCAGTAGATGATGTCATAGAATGTGTAGGTCTCTACTTGCAGGACATTGTAGACAGAGGGACACGACATCTGTCTCCTGAATGGACCACACCCTGTTTCATGGGACATCCCACAAAAATGTTCATCATTAGCAGCCTGTGTAATATTTATTTTGTTTTCCAAATCTGATAAATCCCAGGTGTGTCAACACTCTAATCCTTCAGCCAAACTGATTCTTATAGTGTCATTTGCCTTGCATACATCTTACAAAATATCATTTTGAATAGCTTTACTATTTTTAAACATTAAAAAACTAATCATAAATGCTAATGCTTCATTGAATAACAGATTATAAGTCATTTTAGATTGCCAAAATCTGGCACCTGGTGTCACTGATAACAGACCTGTTCAGTGATACTGACAGTCACTGCTTTGTTTCACATTTACAGAGTTTATTTTTTTTTTTTGCTTTTGAAAAAACAAAATAAAAAATAAAAACATTTATATTATGCGTAAAATAAAAAAATTAATTATACATCGGTTTTACTTCATGGAAACCTATTTGAAGAATATAACATGATGTCAGTCGCTCTTACTCATTTGCCAAACTGCTTAATCCTACTAGGGTCATTCGGGTGCTGGAGCCTATCTCAGCCGACACTGGGTGAAGGTGGGGTACACCCTGAACAGCTCACCAGATCATCACAAGGCCAAGACACATATTTATTAATCTTGCAGTCACACCTGGGGCAATTTGGAAGAGCTAGTTGACCTAATGTGCACATCACTGGATTGTGGGAGGAAACCTCAGTACCCAGATGAAACCCATACAAGCACAGAAACACCCGAGCCCGGGGCTCAGACCCAGGGAGGCAGATGTGCTAACCACTACACCACTGTGCTGCCCATGCTCTCTTGAAAATGTCACATGAATGTTAAATTGGTACACATCAGCACTAATATCATTTGAACTATCCTCTGATTGTATTAAACTGCGCTTTGGGAAATAAACCCATCACTTACATGCTTTCTTTCTTCTATCTACAGGTCAGTCAGCTCCAGCCAGCCATTTAATAAGAGTAGAGGGCAATAACTTGAGTCAGTATGTGGACGACCCAGTAACAGGCAGACAGAGTGTGCTAGTACCATACGAAGCCCCACAGGTAGGTTTAAGCTACTTTACTTCATACACATGTATATAACAAACAAACACAGGTTAACATAATGAAGTACGCATAACAATTATTCACTGAAGGTGCAGTGGATATCGGTGAATAGTTCCCGAGACACAACATCAAGAAATCCATTCAGTGATATTTACCAAACCTGAGGTGAAAAACTGCTGTAGTAAATACTACATGGGAAAATAAGAAAAACAAACCAAAACAAGATCTTTAGGTCTTTTTCTAACATTTGAAGTTGAGTTAAACATTATCGTGCATATGCTGTGTGGATAAGGTCTACTATTCATTCAGAAATATTTTCTCCTTTCTGATTGGTAGAAAGCCACCAGTTTACTCTTGGTATTTTTCTATGAGCCAATTTATCCATAATTATTATGAAAATATTTGTATGAGTAATAAAAGTGGAACACCATACTTAACAAATTGTTGATTTCATTTTGCATGGCTTGTACATCTTGTCTCTCAGCCTGTCTGGGGTCCATATGCATGGCGATGCTGATTGGCTGTTTGCCCTTTGCAGGAACTTGATACTTGTTGACATCAGAGAATGTGCAATTATATTTAAGCACTGGCTGATACTTTCCTGTGGTTTGGCAAATGTGCTTTGACGCGCCTTAAAATTAAGGCCAGTGATTACACTTGGTAATGCACAGTAGTAATTCAGTAATCATTACAGCCTCACCCCTTAGGCTTCATATATAACTTATTTTATGTGCAGATTTAAATCCATACACTAATATCGGTGTTGTTACTCACTTACTCCTTTGCCGAACCACTTAATCTTATGGTCGCGAGGAGGCTGGTGCCTATCTCAGCTGACATTGGGTAAAAGCAGGGTACATTTTCTGAACCACTTAATCCAACTAGGGTCACAGGGTCTCAGCCGACTCTGGGCAAAGGCGGGGTACACCCTGAATAGCTCGCTAGTCCATCACAGGGCCAACACACACACACACAACTATTCACAATCACAACTAGGGACAATTTGGAACAACCAGTTGATCTAATGTCTTCGGACTATGGAAGGAAGTACCTGGAGGAAACCCACACAAGTATGGGGAGAACATGCAAACTCCACACAAAATGCCTGAAATTCAAGCCCAGGACCTTCTTGCTGTGAGGCAGATGTGTTTAGCAAATGTGCCAACCACTACACCACCATCACCAACACATGTGAAAACTTTACCTCCTAATGGAGGTAATGAGTACACAGTGTAGAATGTAATGCAGTAATGCAATAAACTGTATGAACTGCATTAATATAATATAATATAATATAATATAATATAATATAATATAATATAATATAATTTACTGCAATGGCCTGGCGAGCTGTCTAGGGTGTACTCTGCCCTCGCCCACAGTCGGATTGATTAGGTTTAAGAGGTTCAGAAATTGAATGAATAATCAGAAACAGAATTAACTGAAAGAATCTGGAATCAGAAGCAACTGACAAGGTTACATACACATAATATAATATAATTCATTCATTCATTCATTTTCGGAACCGCTTTATCCTAATTAGCATCGCGGGGAGGCTGGCGCCCATCTCAGCTGACTCTGGGCGAGGGTAGAGTACACCCTGGACAGCTCGCCAGGCCAACGCAGGGCAGAAACACGCTGACAGCTATGCAGCCTACTCTTGACAAAATTAAGCAATGGTTCTTTTACATGCCTCCCACCACAGACAGTGAGAGTGATAACCCAGTTAGCTGCACTAGGAAGGGGGGGGGGGGGGGGGGGGGGGGGTGACAACAGTGACAACCCACTGATAGTGGGGCTTGAACCCCTGACCTTGAGATCAGTAATCCAGCACCCTACCACCAGGCCACCACTGCCGAATTTAATAGAATAGAATAGAATAGAATAGAAAGTTCACATGTATGTAATTTTAAGTAAAGCAAGCCAAAACTATACTCAGGGGTGATGTTACAGGACACTTACTCATCAGACATTTACAGTCAGTACAATCAGCTCAACAGTCGCCACATTAATATTACTTCTGTCATGCTTTCAGTGATAGGTTTTTTCCTCCAAATAGCTATTAATTCCTGCCTGAATAAGCCTGAACATGTTGATGGTAGAAAACCCTAAAAGCTGAAACCCAGACCATTTAAGGATATCTGATATGGCTCACTAGATGCACATCATAAGCCTGTTCATGTCCGGCCAATATATGATGCTTGGGGACATATAAACACATTTCGCTCATTGTTTATGGAAATATATGGGTGGTAGAATTTATTTCAGCCAAACAATCACAGATGCACCTTTAGAATGAAATCAGGGAAGGGCTACAAACGCACTGCTTGGTACTTTCTGGTGCTTTGACGTCCTGCTGCTCCCTAGTGGCAAGAATAAACCCTATTCTGACTTGAAAGCCTTTTTTAAAATAATTGTGCATTATGCAGTGTTGTAATGCTATTTAAAAGTGTACTTAAAGCAATTAAGCTAATCTCTCTCTCTCTCTCTCTTTCTCTCGTTCTCATTTTCTCTCTAGGTCGGGACGGAATTCACAACTATTTTGTATAATTTTATGTGTAATAGTAGCTGTGTTGGTGGAATGAACCGCAGACCCATTCTCATCATCATCACTCTGGAGACAAGAGAGTTAGTGCTTTACTTTTAACTGTAACCTCCTTGTAGCTTTCTTAAAAAAAAACATACTTTAGGCTTGATCGTCACACGATTTATCGCTTCTCTTCCTGCAGTGGTCAGGTGCTGGGTCGGCGCTCTTTCGAAGGCAGGATATGTGCGTGTCCAGGCCGAGACCGCAAAGCAGACGAGGATCATTTCAGAGAACAGCAGGCACTGAACGAGAGCGTGGCCAAAAATGGAAATGCAAATAAGAGAAGTGAGTCAAACACTCTCTCATAAAAGTTTATAACTTCTGTACTAATAACCTGCACAGGGACATGTAGGGCAAATACACATAAACAGATATGATCACTGATAAGGTAATGCTTTCTGTAAGGAGATCTTTAAAAAAAAAATTGAAACGCTGACACTATAGATTTCCAGACATGGGAAAAACATCAGCAAATCTCCTGTTTCTCTGAAGTATGACACACATCACGAGAGAGATAAAGAGAGCTAGTGATCTATCTGTTATAGTTGCTATAACCGGTGACTCAGACTAACTTGTTTCTTGGATGGTCAACAACATTAAGCTGTAAATAGGTTTGTTGTTGCTAAATTGCGGTGGTATAAGAGGAATAAAGCTGTTATTGGAAAATAAGCAACTTTGGCAACTCTCCCACATGTTCCTTAAATAATCTGTGTAACATAAGAAAAAAAAATCTTGAAGGATATATAAATTTAATTATTATTACCTTAAAGATTCAAATCAAAGCCAAGACCTTTTTTAAATTCAACAAATATGTCCTCGGGGTCTGTCAGCTGTCCTGTGTCCTGTGTGCATGTGGGAACGGGGGGGGGGGGGGTATTCTGGAGTGTGTACTGATAAGAGGATAAGAGATGTGTCTTTATCAATCTTTCTTCTGAATTACTGACCCCCTCATTTAAATATACTTCAAATCTAGAATGTAGAACCAAGATTTGGTCATGTGATGTGGCAAAGATCACTCCTGTTGCTATAGCTGAACACCTGTCTTTCTCCATAGATTTCAGACAGACGCCTCCCAACATTCATGGCCCTCCCATCAACATCAAAAAGAGGAGGCATGGAGAAGAGGAGATGTACTACATCCCAGTGAGTGCACACACACACACACACACACACACACACACACACACACACACACACACACACACATACACACACACAATTCATCACATTCATGACAAGAAGACGTTTGTAAGGTGCGTTTTGTGTTGGGATCATTGCTGTAATATGTTTGGGGATGTTGTGCAGGTACGAGGCAGGGAGAACTTTGACATCCTGATGAAGATAAAGGATAGTTTAGAATTAGTGGAGCTGGTACCACAACAGCTAGTCGACTCCTACAGACAACAGCAACAGCAACTCCTACACAGACAGTAAGTACCACATACACACACACTGTACATATACTGAAAAAGAATATCTTATTTTAGATTTAATGGTAATACAAAAATAAACAAATAAATAATTGAATGTTGCAGGCAGAAAAAATCTTTAACTGGATAGTATGAGTTCTAATATAAACAGAACATATCTGATGATGGCCATTTTAATGATCAGAATGAATTCTCTGCTAAAACATTTATTAATTCGAAGACGAATGCAGGAGGTGGAGCCTTGTTTCACTTTTTTCACAGGAACAAAACTAAAAAATGTGTCTACTAAATAAATAAATAAGCAAACAAAAACCCACAAGCAGTGTGTGAAGCTCTGCGGGTGGGATGTCCCATGGCGGAAGCGCCCCTCTCTGAGACATCATCACAGATTGTGAGGACGATCAGGGGTGATTATGTCACAGAATGGGGTGCTCCTTTCTGTAATATCTACAGAGTGTGTAGGCCATGTGACACACCTTTAGGACATTGTGTCAAAGAGACAGAGGAACAGAGGGACACAGAGTCCAGCCCCCGGTAGAGTTCAGTGGTCTGCCTTAATTAATTACCTGGAACTTTACACAGTAAATGAATTAATAAAAGCAGTCATTTTATGCACTAATGTGATATCATTAGTCTGTGTTCCGGCAAACAAAACGGTGAATATATAACGTGGGTTTCATTCAGGTACTCCGGTTTCCTCCCACAGTCCAAAGACATGCACAGTGCACATTAGGCTAATTGGCTGTTCCAAATGTGAGTGTGAATAGTTGTGTGTGAGCTGGCCCTGCGATCGTCTACCAAACTGTCCAGAGTGTACCCGCCTTTGCCCAGAGTCAGGTGAGACAGGCTTCAGCTTCCCGGCAACCCCAGTAGAATTAAGCGTTTCGGCAGATGGATGGATGGATGGATGGATGGATGGATGGATTTTCAGCTTGACGTGTTTACCCTTTTTGTACATGAAATGTACAAATAAAAAAAATCATTTTTTTATATAAAAAAATGGCACCAAGGTATTTGGTTCAGTAATGAGAGAAATATCTTTAGTAGTTTCCTTTAGTATATTCACATTACAGCACAGCTCTGAATGTAAACTTTCTTTTCATGTGACATTATAATAAACACATCTCTATACACACTGCACAGCTAGATTATCATTCCTTCACCCATCCACCCCTCAAACATGCACACACACACACACACACACACACACACACACACACACACACATGCATGCTTCAAACTTTATTTTCCCTGACGCATCTACTGTTTTCCAGTGGTCACGTGACCTCTCCGTCGCCCTACGGATCACCTCTGGGCAATATGAACAAGGTCCACAGCAACATCAGCAAACTTCCTTCAGTCAACCAGATAGTAGCGCATCAGAGTCATCAGAACGCCGGACCATCTACCAGCATGGTGCACATGGGTAAGAGCCTTGATGACTTATGATCAGCTCTGCCTACATCGAGGCTTAAAGGGAGTTAAGGTAAAAAGCGAAAGGCTAAACAACTAATTACCCCCTGCTCAGTTTATTGAATTCTTGTTCACTCACTCACTCATTTGCCGAAGGGTTTGATTCTATTAGGGACATTGTGGTGAAGGCGGGGTACACCCTCAACAGCTCACCAGACCATCTTAAGGCCAACATACACACAACCATTCACATTCACACCTAAAGGCAATTTGAACCTTGGCAATTAGCTTAATGTGCATGTCTTTGGACTCGGGGAGGAAATTGGAGTACCAGGAGGAAACCCACGCAAGCATAGGGAAAACATGCAAACACCACACAGAATCGTCGTCGCCAAGCCTGGGTCTCGAACCCAAGACCTTCTTGCTGTGAGGTGGCTGTGCTAACCACTACACCACCATACCGCCCTCTCTTATATATTGTGTCAATGTAATATGACTGTGTGAATCCAAATCCCAGAACTGCCTTAGATCTACTCTACTCTGTTTGAATTCGTTATGTCTAAATAACTTGGCTGTTTCCTGTAGGTGCAAACATGCTAGGCGGCCACCACATGCAGTCGAACGGCGACGTGAACGGTGCACACTCTGCGCAGTCGATGGTGTCAGCGTCTCACTGCACCCCTCCTCCACCCTACAACCCCGACCCCAGCCTCATCAGGTACTTCACCCTGCAGTAGCACGGCTTTCCTTCGCTTTCTCACACAACACTCACGCTCACACACAACTGACTGCAGATCTACAGAATTGACTACATGTCTAGTAATCCTCCCATGCTGTAAATGCCACGCAAAAAAGACTTTTCCTTTCTGTCTACTGGGCCAAAATATACCTTTTCATTCATGGTTTGAAAAGCACTGTATTGTCTTTTCTGTATTAGAGTATTTATGATGTCATTTTTACAAGAATTGATATTACAGGAGATTCCATGATTGGGGCGCCATGTAATATTTTTGGCAGTCATGTATGAAATCATTAACCTTTCCCAAGTGGCATGTCAACAAGGTGTGTGACTATCAACCTGGAGATCACCGGTTCAAATCCAGGTTGTGATACCGCAGCCATCTGCAACCAGGAGTCCATGGAAGCTAATTGAGCAAATTAGCCAAGCTCTCTTAATGGGTTGGCAAACACTTACTTCCCTCTCACTCACAGCAATCCCCAGCCTTGAGTGCTTCCCCTCCCTATATGTTAGGTCGCCCCAAATACCCATGCGCAGCAGTTCATAAAGAGGCAGGTGGCAACGGCATATGCATGCTTACACCCCTCCCTGGGTAGGGAAGGAAATACTTGATGGGTGGGAATTAGATACGACTAAAATTAGGGAGAGAAAATTGGGGGGATTATCCACACATATTTAACCCTATGAATTTTTTTGGGGGTGAGGGGGGTGATTTTTTTCTATATTTTTCGTGATATTGTGATATCGACTGACGAGGTCACATTAAAACACAGTCCTGTTGCTTCGGTTATACATTGAAAGATTCAAAGTCAAGTATTAATTTAATTACAAAATTATACATTTAGATTAATTATTTTAACATTATTGATGTCCTCGGGTCATTATCATGGATATTTAAACACCTTTAGTTCCTTTAGGGTATGGGCTAATGCTACGTGCTGGGGGGGTCGGTGTGCCGAGAATGGCAACACGTTAAAAGCTAGATATTATTGGAAATTTTAAAAAGTTTAAAAAGGGCTAAATGGAGCCACAGTCATGGAATCCCCTTCTTGGAGAACTGTGCCATGGGATTTCTGGCTGGAGTGTGTTAACTAGAAGGGAAATCTGGGTTCTGCTTCTGTTTACACATCTGTAAATAATTTCAGATTTTGCAATATTTTGTTTTTCTGCTGGTCAGAAAAAAAAAGTGTTTATCTAAGAGAAATTCACTTGCTTTGGAACACTGAATGGAATAAATTTGGTTTTCCTAGTCTTTATCTTTGTCCATAATTTTACAGAATGCCATTTTTACTTGTTTCCATGCATGATATTGATGTATTGTGTGATTTAATTTACATATAAGTCACCCCATTAGAAATTGTATTATATTATTAGCTTGAATTCAGGCTTTTGTACACATTACTGATTCTCTGTTAAGGAACATCACACCTAAAACAATAGATCTGAACAATAGAACATATTTCTGCCATAAATAAGGGGAAAAACATATTTTTGACCATGAAATATGTTTTCCTTTAATGTCATATTGCAGTGACAATTCAGTTACCACTCCATTATAAGTTTCCATTCTTTGCCATTTTGTATTTTTCATGTATCACTTTAAAGGTAGAGTCCCCAAACATGTCAAGGCATATTGTTTCTTAGTTTCTTTCCTTCGTTCTTGCTCCCAAACTCCTTGTTGACATCAAATAAATTATTTAATCTGGTGACATAAAGTTGCATGCTTTGACAAATTACTTCACAATCAATAAATTTGAAATTGGTTTATAAGACAGATTGTAACCGAAAAAACCCCCCAAAAAAACAATAAGTGATACGAAGCAGTTGCGGAATCTACCTTTGAAATATTCATGTCACTATATTTATGTCCCATTCCTGTTTTACAATATCAAATCAGATGAATGTTTATTTTTCTTTTTTCACTGTATGTAGCATTTCCACATTTTTGTATTTATAATAAAATTTTGAATGCTTTAAAAAAAGTTGTTATGGATTATTCATGCAACTCCATATGTTTTTGTTTAATTGGGTCATTTATTACCAATGAGTGGGTCATTATATAATCACCATTTTCAAAAAATACAAGAATAAGATACATATGAATAATATGACTGCCATTTCACCTTAGTATCAGTTCATGTGAATTATTACCACCACCTTATTCCAGGGAGTAATAATAATGTATGTTAGATTGTTCTATAATATTTTATTATATGTTGCATATTGTAGAATAATGGTTTATAGCCAGTGTAGATTAAAATACTGCTTTGGTGTGGTTAAGATGTTGTCCAATACACAAATCTGTAATTCCCAGGGTGCAGCCCCTTGGTCTTAGTGGGATTCCTTTTTTCTCTGAACAGCTTCTTAACCAGCCTGGGCTGCCAAAACTGCATCGACTACTTCACGTCGCAGGGCCTCCAGAGTGTGTACCACCTGCAGACCCTCTCCATGGAGGTAAACAAAACGAGATTCATCTGTGAGGACTGGATTCTACTGGCTGAAACCAGTCGAGAATTATATTCACCGTGCTCTGAAAACGAATGAATGACTTTTATTTTTAGCGACAATATGAACTGATTGAATCTGATATTTAAAAAAAAAAGCACATGGGAAGGAAAAGTGTAAGAAATCAGGAATGAGTCTTGGTTTTGTAGTAAAGAGAACTGTTCTTCATAAGCAACATGAATTATTATCGAATTCAAGAAGACAAGATATACAAAGGTTAGGCAAGATTGATTTTCTTTTCTGAACCTTTATCCTTTATAAGGGTCACAAGGAGGCTAGAGTCCATCTCAGCCCACTGGTTGGGCAAGATTTATATAAAAATCTCACAATGAAAGAACATTGAAATGCAGTTTTCTACATCCGGACACTGGATGAACATTAATAACTACTTTTTAAATGTAATTTTCCAATCTTTTCCTAATTATTCAGTTCTATTTGTATATTATTCTTCAATTTAATACATATATGGTGGCCCTACAGTGGCTGTTGTTTGCGAATTGCGAGCAAACCATTAGCAAATTGTGACACGTACACATTATGTATCATGTAATAGGTAGACGTCATTACGTATAATCGTTTACACACACACACACACACACACACACACACACACACACACACACACACACACACACACACACACACATTTTTAACCATGTCTTTGGATTTTTAAAGTGAATTCAAAGTAAAGAATTCACAATGGGAGCTATGTAGAGAAAATCTTAAAATTAATAATTACTCAAACAACAAGAAACTTTGTGCTAAAGTAAGCTGTTCAAGCTAAGGTGAAGCTAACACCTCTGTGCTTACCCCTCAGGATCTTGGAGCTCTTAAGATCCCAGAGCAGTTCCGTTTGGCCATCTGGAGAGGCCTTCAAGACATGAAGCAGAGCCACGATTATGGCCAGCAGCTTATTCGCTCCAGCAGTAACATGGCCACCATGGCCATCGGGCCCGGAGGTGAACTGCAGCGGCAGCGTGTCATGGAAGCTGTGCACTTTCGCGTGCGCCACACCATCACCATCCCTAACCGTGGCACCACAGCAGGAGCAGACGAGTGGCCAGACTTCGGCTTTGACATGCCTGACTGCAAGAATCGTAAACATTCTATTAAGGAAGAGTTCGCAGAGACTGACATGCGCTGAGATATCTCACTGAGGCTCTCACAGAGACCTTGCCATTTTTGCTGCTTTCCTTTCATTTTTCATCAAGAGAATTTTTTTTTTACTGAAATGAACAGTTTGTGGTCCGGGTTGGTTTCAAAATCAAGTTTTTTTTAAACCAGTTCCTTTCAAAACAAACGTTTTTTTGGAATTCTCTGCATATTACAACACCGGCAAAATTCACGTCTCAAAGAATGTAGACAATCTAAACAAACTTCTAAACAATCAAACTACAGTTATATATATATAAATATATATTTCTGTAGTATCATGTTATGTCTGGAATTGGAATGTTTTGACTGTGTTGTTGAAATAACACTAAAAGTAGTCAATTAGTCAAACTTTAAAGTAGGAAAGATTTCAAAGGGCTCCTAGTAAGATATACACTATATGCAGAAAGGTTTTTGGGCACTTGACCATCAGTCTCATATGTAGCTTCTTACCAGAGTTGAAAGAGCAAAATTTTGCAGAATGTCTTCATCTGCTGTTGGGTTACAATCTCCCTTCACTAGAACTAAGAGGCTCGAACCTGTTCTAGCATGACTGTCCCCTTGCGCACACAGTGAGCACCATGAAAACATGCCTCTTCGAGGATGGAGTGGGAGAATGTAAGTCGCTTGCACAGAGCACTGACCTCAACCCCTCTGAACATGTTTTAGATGAAGTAGAATAGCAACAGCCCCAGGTGTCCCCTGCCTGATATCAGTGCCTGACCTTAATAATGCTCCTGTGGATGAATGATCAAAAATCCCCACAGCCCACACTCCAAAATCTAGTGAACAGCCTTCCGAGAAAATATAAATACATTATAATAGCAAAGAGGAACGAAACCTGGAGTCCAACCATCAAGAAACACATATGAGTGTTTTGTTCAAGTGTCCACAAACTTTTGTCCATATAATGTATTTGTCTATACAGACAATCATCTAACAGTGTCATATTCAACCTTCGATTGAAAGTATTCAGCAATCTGTCGGTAAAATGAGCCGACTATCAGAAATGTGCAGCTCCGTTTAACTACACATCAAAAGGAAATTCTAAACAAAATCAGATCAGTCTGGTGTTCCACTCATATGAAATCTAGTATTAGTGAGTGTTATGTTGTTTACTTGGCATAAAATGTATATTGCAAGACACTGGAGCATTAAATGGTTTAGATTTTAAAATGTATTTAAAGCATTTATCAGTAGCTCAATAAAAGAAAAGGTCCCCTGTATTGTGTTGTATGAGCCTTGCAGGACAAGGTTTTATTTATCACGCCAAACTCTTTCTGTAATTACATTTTTTGTCTAATGTTTTAAAGGTACAGTTTGTAACATTTTCTAAAATCTATAAGCAATAATTAGGTACAGTATATCATCAGTAAGTAAGTTTTAGTTGATCTATAATATTAATATTAATAATAATAAGTTGGTTTATTTTTTGGAACCTTAGAATAAGGGGCGGAGGGGCACGGTGGCATGGTGGTTAGCACATCTGCCTTACAGCAAGCAGGTCCTGGGTTTGAGTCCCAGGCTCAGCGAGGGAATATGTGGAATTTGCACACTCCCTGTGCTTTCGTGGGTTGCCTCCAGGTTCTCCGGTTTCCTCCGACAGTCCAAAGACAGGCACATTAAGGCTAATTGGCTGATTCAAATAGGTATGAGTGTGAATGGTTGTGTGGTTGCCCTGCGATGCTCTGGTGAGACGTTCAGGGTGTACCCTGCCTTTGCCCAGTGTCGGCTGAGATAGGCTATCGTCTCCCCACAACTATATTAACAGGATTAAGCGTTTCAGCAAATGACTGAGTGAGTGAGTGAGTGAGTGAGGAGCAGGTCTCCTCTCAAGGATGACACCATGTTTATACAGTAGCCCAGAACTATACAGCCTTTGAATCGAAGGAGTTGAGAATGAAATTTGGTTGCCAGCTGGAGCGTCACCACTAGATGCTGCTGGCTACCGCTAAATCTTACACACTGTACCTTTAAATGGCAATTACTTTATCCGGAATGATGTTATTGTGTAATATGACATGTCTTTACCAGGACCCAGGTATTTACATGTTTTAAGAAATGACCTGGTTTGTGTGTTTTGTTACTGTACTGCTACAGACTGGATTATTATAATATTAATGTATTGCTTCCATTAGATATACAAAAATGGTGCGGAATTGATCCTTCTTCACTGTTTCATTAAATATTTTTAGGAGTTTTGCTACCTGAATAATCAAGTACTTGCACTGCTGCTGCAGTGTTACATCATTTAACGCCACCTTGTGTGTAAATGTATATAGTATTAAGTAGTTCATGTGATATTAAATTGTACTATTTTTTTCCCTTACTCTTCCCCCTTTACTGTATATATTTTTGGTTCGAATCAGGCAGTTGTGAGACACTTTTAAGTCCTATTTACTATAATAATACTATAATTATATTTACTTTAATAATGGATCACTTTGCCTGCGAGAATGTAATGGGCTCAATCCAGATATGCATTTGTGAAAAGTAAAGATTGAAATAGAATATTCATCACTCTCAAATCTGTTAAACAGTCAGTTAATATCCCTCCGTTACCCTGTTTCACTAAAGCAGGCCTCATATGTGGGTCACAGTTCCAGCACAGACTGCTATGACAATGTGATGATATCTGCCATAAACTGGGGGGATTTTGTCAAAAGGTTTGAAATTTCACAGCAGCTCTCAAAATACTGTATCACTCTGTAACCTTTCTGAATCGCATTCAATACAACCTATTGTTTTGCCACACTGCCGTTATATTTTGGTGGTTCAGCGTAGTTTGGAATGGTGCTGAGCCACCATCAAACTCGCCTCTGTGTGAAGCCTGCGTAACGCCTGAACAGTTTGCGGTGCTCAGTGCTTTTTTGCAATTGGCGCTGGTTAAATAACCACATAGAAAAGCACTTTATTGCTTTTGTATATTGTAAACAATGTACTATTTCGATTGCGTGTGATCAGTATTATGTCATTTTATTCCCAAGAGATTTTATTAATGTTTTAAAGTTGAAATGTCTTTTCTTTAAAAATGAAAGAAGCAGAATGTCTATTTTTTTTCATTTCAACATTCACAGAATGTCATGTTTATGTTTGAATTGTATAAGGTGTTTTTTTAAAATAATAATATTAAAGTGTGTATTACAGTAATTTTATCTTTTGTCATTTCTACCCCAAACTTGGCTTTTAAAAAATCTAACTCATGGCTATTGGTTGGTTTAAGTAAGTCAGTGAGGGGAAAAAAAAGACTGATTCCCTTTTAGTGTTTGTTAAATCAAGCCAGTCAAAGCAGCAAGGTTGTGTGATTTGATGTTGGAGGATAGTGATGCTATTTTTAGCATAACTGGAGAAAAAACATTACAAAAATTGATAACACAAGGCTACAAGGTTATGGAGGTGTTTTGGAGGTGTTCCAAAACTTTTGACCGTTAGTGTATATGCTAAAATGTGTAAAATGCTATCCAGCAATATCCACCTCATCAGTGAATAGATGTTATTTATTTGCCAAACCATGGCAGTGTTGGGATTTGAACACACAACCTTCCGCTATCATTCAGAGCCTTAATCACACAGACAAACAAACTAACTCAAACTAACTTAATCAACTTACACTGATACAGTACAATACAATCTATCTGTGGGACGCATTTCAGTGTTAAGGTAGTAATCAGTACGTTGACTTAGTCATGACGGTAGGATTTTTTTAGCTACATGAGAACATGTACCGATTGAATTATGCCTTATTTTACACTAGATAAAAAAACTGATGTCACTTTTTTCCCTGTTGCTTACTGTACATTTTACTTATTTGCCAGTTGTTTGCTGTTTGTATATTGCTGGTAAATGTAAAGATTTCTCTGATGAATACTATGTGCATTCATTATTTTATGAAAAGAAGGAATAAAACTGGAATGAATGAACACATTTAGAGAGGACCTCTGAGACCATATCAGCATTGTGATTTATAATACAGTAATAGAATATGTTGTCGTATAGTAATGACTTCATTCAGCAAACTCATGAACACATGGGGAGGAATGCTGGACCTGCAAGGACAAGCCTTGTAACAGAGGAGGGCAGTGAAAATCACTTTCCTAAATATATACTGATGATATATTATGGGTAAAGGGGAGCATTGGGACAAAATAAAGAATTGTTGGAATCTACCCCTAGTGGCAGCATTAATAATTTGAGTCACTAAATTCAAGTTGAGTACACTAAAATGACTCGATTCCTTTACTAATTCATTCACGAAAATACACTTTATTAATAACTTTGTGGATAATTTATGCATTTTGTAATTTAGTCTTAAAGCAAACATGGGGATCCTAAACCATCAAACAGCTGTGCGTACAGATTTTCATTCACAGCAGACACGAGAATACCTGATGACCTTATTATCAGGAAGGCACTGTGCAGCTCTTTGCAAGTTATTTGGGAAAAAACAAGCTAAATCTGGACTCAGATAAATATATCTAGGGGATATAAAAACTACACCGCTCTGTATCTACTCTGAAAGAGTATCTTTATAGTTTATAATGGCCACTGTCACGTCTGCCTCACAACAAGAAGGTCCCAGGAGAGCGTTTCTGTGTGGAGTTTGCATGGTCTCCTTGCGCTTATGTGGGTTTCCTCTGGGCACTTGTTTCCTTTCACACTTCTTCCAGAATTTTGAAACTTAATGTTACTCACTACAAATTATACCATCTGTTGCCATGAATTATAGGAATATAGAATAATTATTCTAAAACTAACCTTCAAACTGAGAGAAAAAAACAAAACATGACATGCATTGAGCCATACAGCGTCTGCCCTGCTGAAACAGTTACCCTGGCTCATTAATATTCATAAACTTTGATTTGCTTGCTGCTGGATGAGCTCAGCTGGCCTCAGCATAGAAACTTTAATTTATGGTCTCAGTGGCCTGTAGCAAAGTTGGCTGGCCTGTGGGTCGACGCTGATTATGTGGAGAACTTGCCCTGGCCAGAAAAACAGGACTTTTGCTTGTTTTACAGAGTCTAGAAGCGGACACAGGACACTCTAGGGCTGTCCCACCCAAATTGGAACGTTGGTAGCTCTGCAAGTGGAAACTCCACCGACACAGAGTGGAGATAGGAAATTTATACACACAGTAAAGTGAGCTCAGAAGTAAATCAAGGACCTTTGAGCTTAGCCGTCCATGGTGTCTACCACAAACTACGGTATTATATTTTAAAGATAAAGTGTGTGACAGCTTTTCCAACTCAGATGTTCAGAATGAAATCACAGGTGCATGTGTGGGATTTTAGTGGGCAGGTTACAGGGAGCCATGTGGGCCGCATGTGCTGGACCCCACAGGGGGTATTATTGGTGTCTGCAAAAGTTTACACTGTTCACACTGTCTCCCCAGCCGGAATACATAAAGTAGTAATAGGACAATGCAGGCTAGCACCGTGGGGATGTGTTTCACGACAGTCCTGGGTTGATGTCCTGGGTTTGGGTGTTTCAGTGTGGAGTCTGCATGTTCTCCCTGTGCTTGTGGTGGGTTTCCTCGGGGTACTCCAGATTCCTCACACATTCCAAAGATATGCACACTAAGCTAATTTGCTGTTTCAATTGCCCCTAGGGGTGAGTGTGAATGGTTGTGAAGTTGTAGGGTTTTTTTTTTTCACATGGACTGGCCAGCTGTTCAGGGTGAACCCCGGCTTCGCCATGAACCGGTTGAGATGGGATCCAGCCGACCCGCGACAGTACTAGAAGGATTCAAATGAATGAATGAATAGAACAAGGTGAATGTCAAACAAACCACGTGAACAATTGCAGGGGATCCAGATTGCTCTGTGATCCATTAGTTTAGTCTGGAATGAGCTTTGCCTTGGCGGAAGTACTGACGTGTTCACAGCAGAGTAGCGCGAGCGGTGGACAGGCAGCCGAAGAATCACACAGCGGCAGCACTCGGTTAGAAAAGGTATCCTGTTTGTTATAATTTGATTTCTTATTCGGGTACGTAATATATTGTTTCCCATGCCTTTTGCCTGTCATAACAGTTTGGATTGTCCCTGTTTAATATAGAGAGTGTGTTGCACTATGTTAGATTTTTAACCAGCGCTCATAGCGCTTTTTCCCGGAAGTGAGTTGTCCGGTTTTTTTTGACAGGCTGGTCATTGTAGTCCTTATCCAAACACCCCGTGGCATTTATAATCAGATCACCGATTGCAGTCGATGTAATTCAGTGTATATAATATAATTGTATATGTGATACCGTATAAAATGTGCTATAGTTCATTAGTAAAGTGTTTTTCTGCTTTTTATAACGATAAAGCAATTGTATAAACTACAAATCCTAGGATGCTTTGTGAAAGCGAAAGAAAAAAAGGCACCATTTATCTGGCTAGGTGCTACCTAATGAACAAGCACACAGGATTGTTTATTTTATCCAACTAGGCGATGAATTTTATGTTTTTAAATCCACATATCGTATTTCTACACCATATACTTTGGATTAATCAAAATGAAGACAACATTACAGTTTGTGTCGTCTGGCAGTTCGCTAATGGAGTAATGACAGTGTAGAAGCTAACTAGCTAATGCTAATACCACAGAGCCTCTACGCAGCCCGTTTTCTTTCGGATGTACTCGATTTTTTAATAGCTTTAAGAAATATATACAATACAGTATCTTTAATAGAAACGTTAAACTTAAATGGACGACTCGACTTACTGGAAATATCAGTAAGTCGGTATATAAAGGCTACCCATCGTTAGCTAACTGAACAAGCAGGTTACACTTTATACAGAAATAGTTTGCATAGCAATGTCGTCACAGGGCGGTATTGATTTCTAAAGGTCGTGATTGAGACCATTAGATTCATCATCACTGGAATAGTCACTCATCTAACTGTTATTCAGGCCTAAGTTATATTTATGAATAACATTCCATTGGATTTCATGGTAAAGCTTTTTCTGCTTTCACAGAACAGGTGCTTTTATTCGGGGTGTCCATGTCTGTGATCCCCTGTGCGTGTTGTTCAGGAACCTTAACCCTAATATTCCATAAATTGTTACCTCGATGAGTGTGTTTGATTTTCTTTCATCGTACCACTTTTACAATATGGATACAACCGTTGTAGCTTACTTAAAGTACACAAACTGATCTGCAAGGCCGGTAACATTGTGGGGATGGAGCTGGACTCTCTGACGGTAGTGTCAGAAAAGCGAATTTTGTCCAAAATAAAAACAATACTGAGCAATACCTCCCACCCGCTTTACAACCTGCTGATCAGTCACAGGAGCACGTTCGGTGAGAGACTGATACCACCTACATGCTCCACTGAACGACCCAGGAAATCATTCCTACCTGTGACCATTAAACTGTACAACTCCTCCATATAACAACAATATCCACCGTTATACACTTACATTTACACTACGTTTATATTCTATGGTTTATCATATTCATAATACTGTACATTTTACTCACTTACAGGATTCATTCCGTACCTGTTCATATAGATATTAGTAACTTCTTAACTTCTTAGACATATATAAATCCCCCGATGAGTGGGCAACCACGAAACAGGCTTGTCGGGATGAAATTGTACTGTTTTATTTTTCTCACATTTTATATATATATATATGTGTGTGTATATATATATATATATATGTATATATATATATATATATATATATATATATATATATACATACATACATACATACATACATACATACATACATACAT
>JAOUQZ010000034.1:5949843-5963357 GCA_028564935.1 Neosilurus hyrtlii
AGAGAAAGAGAGGTTGTTAGGTGTTCTTATAACAGTGTAATGGTAAAAGAAGAGTTTATTAGTGCTGGGTGCAAGCAAGGACTCCGGCATGACTAACTAAGGCAGCATAACCAAAAAGAGAAATCAGAAGGAAGACAGACATGAGGGCACCCTGTAACGTTGGGCAATCAGCCATTCCACTGTCAACGCTGTCATAGCAGATAGTGTGACAGGGTTTTGTACTTGATTGTTGGGCTGAGTTTCTGGATTTAATGTGAATAGATATAACAAATTTTGGTTTATGTTATAATTTCTCTTACTGGTTATACTTCATTTTAATTAGGACGGTGCAAAGGTGTGTCTTTTCTCTCATTGGTCAGTTTGACTATTTCCTGTTTACTCTTCTATTTTTATTTGCACCAAAATTTTGTCTGTATTTATGCTACACTGTGGTGAGAGATTGTAGACCGGATTTTATTATGTTGTACATTACAAATAATCCTAAATAGTTAAGTTTTAACAAATTAAACTCGCAGCTCCAACCCTCTGGCAGTCCTTGTTTTCTATGTGGTAATAGTGTTTAATTGGCTCTGTCATTATGGTCTTATACCACAGGTTCTCAGTGCATAGCATCAAAGAGCATCTAAATGATCTTCATTAGGAGAAGTGGAGTGTAATCCCATGGATAAATGCCAGCTCTTATGCTGAGGGTGATTTAGAAGACATACCCCCTTATTTAGGTGCTATGAAAAGACGGGGGCCTGTGCCTAGAAGGAGCCATTGTATTTTAGTCAGATGAAGGCTGGGGATAATTGCCTTGCTGAAGCACACTCCACTTCACAGCAGGCACACACAGCCATCTGGCTCGAGACAAGAGCATCTAAACAGAGGGACTGTTAACTCGTAAACGTAAGACAAGATACTAGAGAATATTGTATTTGTATTAGTGAGTGTCCAACACATTGTCAGTTCTTCATGACTTTGGCTGGGATCTTGCTGGGAGGGCTGTATTAGCGTAGAGATGATAGTGTAAATTAAAAGTGGTAGGTTCAGCATCACCACAACGTATACTGGATTCACAGCAGTATAAGCATCCTTTTAGATTAGATAAGGTTTTACAGGTTTAGCTAATGCCAAAACAAATAATTATAGAGAATAAACACTGAATAACTAATATTGTTTAAACTAAAAATGTTTTCAGAGGCTAAAGTTCCCAGGGAATTTTAAATACTTTTTTAGAAAGTTTATACACAAAAAATCTTGGATTAAATACAAAGAATAATGTCAGAGAAACAATGGTTAGGGTACATACACATAAGAATTATTGTGTTATAATATCATGAAAATGATATTAAGCAATTATTGAATGAAAAAAGTTTGATATCGAGATTAATAATTTTTTTATTTTTGGTTTTATTAATTCTCCATATCCTAAAAATGCTGAATTCTATAATTGTTTTATTATTCATTCAAAATATTTTCAAAGCGTTACTATGATGCACATGCCAAACATGCAATAATCATTCAACTTCTTTGATGGCAACCATGCTAATATTTGTTTAACCAATTTCAGTGAAGCAATACTAAGAATCATTTGATGGCTTTCCACCAATTAGAAATGAGAAAATATCATGAATGAATAATAATGCAATTTATTCAATTTATAGCCATTGGATATGAAGAGGCGTACGTTCTGATTGGTGAATCGATGACGAGGATATCATTTCATATACCATTAGCAGATATATCAAAAGAACCATGACGAACCATACGAAAACCGTAACGAACCATGCTAAGCTAACCTCTTATGCTGGTCAGCCAGATCTTCTGTTAATTTTTGACTCACTCCACAAAAGCAACAGACCTTTGAATCAAGATATTTGATAGTAAGAACATACAATTTTTTCCTCAAAAATTTTACATTTTCCCTCCACCAAACACAACTTTATCAGCCTGCTATGAGGAACAAACTTCCAGTCCTTGACGACACCTAATGCCAATGACTGAAAGAGAGGCCAAGTGTGAACAGAGAGAGGTTTCTTATTTATAAGTTTTATTATTTTTAATTAATTATTTATTTATTTGTTTATTTTTGGGAGTGGAGTGGAGCCTCCATGCTAGGCTAACCAGCTCTTCGGTTAAGTATTTGATAGTAAGAACTTAGTGTATATTTATATTTTTTCATTTTCAAGAATTTGAATAAAATTATGAAAATGCTTTATGTCTAACAATCCAGCTATTCCACTCATTACATTGTAAATGACCGATACCCAGTGAAGCAGATATCCACTTAGAGTTCGTGGAATAACTGATAAATATTTTGACTAAATTATTTATATATAATGTATGTATAATATATTTACATTTTATATATATAGAATAAATTTTTTGTAGTATTTTTAGGCATCCTGTACAATAATTGGAGTATTTACACCTAATTTTACTAATACACTTTATATAAACATTTTTAAAACTAATTATGCTTTATTGCATTCTTTCTCTCCAAAACTTAACTTTTAGCAACTCTGAACTATTAACTCTTATCTATTAGCAACATATTTATATTCTTAGGTTCATCTATGCATGTGTAATACAGGTGAATAATATAGTTCCAGTTTCCTGCAGGTCCTCCCTCGGTACACTAGGGGACAATGTTGGTTATTGTATATAGAATCCAGAGCTGGGGTATGCAGAAATACACTAAGCTTTAGTACTACAAGTTTTGCTATCAATTAGATCAACAATTGGTTTGGTAGAAACTCATTCCAAATACATACTTCATTACAAAGCATTTTTCGTTGATTTTACATAAGACGTAAGCAATGGGATGATGCCATAATATTGTGAGAGTGAACTTGTGTGCATGGATAGTGCATATTGACTGTAGAAATTAATTACTATGAAGTAATTATGGGTCAAACTAAATTTAAGTGAGAATCATCTCAGTAATAATATAATATAATGAATGACAGATATAATGTTAAAACCATATAAACATTAGATATGAATTTACAATTAATATAAAATTAATGCTAATATTATATGTCAAAAAGTAAATGAAACTCTTAATCATTGGGAGGTTTATTTCATGAACCAGGGGTAACATTATTAAATGTTACACAAGTCAAAAATTACCCTCTTCACCCCATCTTATTAAATAACGGGCCTGGAAATCAAATGACTAGTATCCACCCCACTCACCTCCTCTCTGCGTATCAGTCACACTCACTTGTCTGGAGGTGTGGAAACTGCCAGGATCATTATTGGAAATGACGAGCTGCACATTCCAAAAGATAATACCGCTGTCACGGGGACAGGCACCATCTTCTTTTTCTCTTTCCACACTGACACAACCATTAGAAAATCCAAAACCATGCAGCTAAAAAAGTCTAGGTTTGCTTATGGACCATTATAGTAGATCTGGCACACTTTAATTAATTAGCCACTGTGACAGTGGGCTGTGAGAGGAATCAGGAAACACAGAAATCATTATTTATGGACTCTTAAGAAGAAAATATATGAGCTTGTATATCAAAATCATATTTACATTTTAACCTTGAAACCGATTAAAGGAATAAACAGATACAAATGAGAGGCATTAAAACACCCAAGTATAGTCTTCAAACTAGAAATGGTTCTATCCTGTAACCCATGCAGTGGCATTTTCTCCATGCCCTATATATGTGTCCATGCTGCCCAAACGTGTCCGCCACATTCCACCCCAAAAATGGCAGTGGTGTGGGCCGGACAGCGGCAGTGGCCTTGCCATAAGGTGACAAACACAAGAGCCAAATATGCAGATCACTCTCTCTGTCTGACTTTTATTCATGTTTATTCTGTTCAGTTGAGCTTTGCGTTTGAATAGCGCCGCTGGATATTTGGCTAGGTTTCAAAGAAGGGAAGCCATAGTTTATATATCAAAAGAACAATAGACGCCCATCAATTATGAGCTCACCAGAATGCTCTATTTTGTATGCTTGTAAAATCTGTATGAACACAACAAATTGTAAGGGATTGTGCAGGGCTGGGAAACGCCTGAATAAAAAATGTAAAAAGCCTTTTACCACCAACAGATGGATGGAAATGCAGATTATTCTGTACTCTTGTCCCAGTAGTATAACGAAAGCCCAATTTCAGATGCTAAGGGAACTTGTACGGTAGTGAACACATTTGCTACACCAACATGAGCCACGGTGGGGAGGCGTGAGCCCCACGGTCAGCCATTCATATCTGTCACCGAGTTCACGCGGAGAACTAAAGACAATTTAATGACTCTTAAAGAAGAAGTACTAAAGCATTTATGTTGCATCAGGATACATAACTGGTGCAACAAACAGAACTTGATTCCAGAAGAAGAGACACAATTGTAATTTCAAGCTAATTTATTTGTAGGTTGTATCATATTTAGAAAAAATATGCAAACTACATACAGCAAAAAGATACATACACAAATCTAGACTGTACGTTTGTCTTTCCAAACAAACAATCAAGCAAACAAATAAGCACACAAGCGGACAACAAACAGACAAATTTTTTGTTTACCCTCACCACCTCTGTTTATTTGTTTGTCAGTTTGCCTGACCACACCTGTGCATGAATTTTCACTAAACTAGACATGAATTGATTTATGAATATCAAGAACAGAGGTGAAGGTCACAGCAAGGTCGCAAAAATTTTGGACATAAAACCCTTCTAATTTTGAAATGGATAAACATATCATTAGTGCCTTTTAAAGCACTAAAAGGAACCCATATATATACTTTCAAACGAGACAATTACCTTTGACCTTGAGTGACCTTGGGAGGTCAAACCCCATTCATCTAGTAAATATTTCAAAGGAAGAGAGGGTTTTTTTTTTTAGATAATTTGTTTACATGCATATGCTGTAAAATGTATTCAATAATGGAATATGGGTAATTTAAACCAGTACCAGTATAGGGCCCATTAGCTTTAAAATCCATAATGCATGGTGGAGGTTTCTTGCACTATGAACTATGATCTATAAGCTAGAGTTTTGAAATGGAAATTGTAGGAATAGTAAATTTAGATGGATTGGCTATTAAGGAATTTGCTTGGAAAAGACAGATGTCAGAAATATGGAAACATTTTTCTATTTGTGATACAAGTTTAGTTTCTAGTGCTTTGATAAAGATCTGAAATGGTTTTTACAAAGAAATCCACTGTTCTAGGGTTCTACATACCTTCTTAAATTCTAGGACTGTACTCCAACTCCAGGTTTACAACATTAAAAAGTGCTACGAGCAGTGTAAGAATAAAACATGATACTAAACACATGCTATTATCTGTGATTTTTACACAGTACATAATTTCACTCTTACTTATTTGTCGATATATTCTTAGAAAGCTATGAAGCGGCTTCAGAATTAGAACACCACCATTCCTGAGTCATTAAAGCTCCATGAACCTGTTATCTGTCCCTGCTCTTGTGGAATATTTCCTACATTAACACAGCCTAACGTGTGGGAATGGAACAGACGTCGACTCTGGGTTGAATACATTAAACTACGTTGTGACTGAGTGTGAAAATAAGATACACACATCACAGCTTATGATCAGCCAAGCAGATTTATATTTTCCTGATACTGTCTATATCTTAGAGCTTTGATTGGGTGCTATTGTGATTCTTCAGAAGTTACTGTATACACACTGTCAACATTTGTAGGAGCACCTGCACAATTTATGTGGTTATGTAATCAGCCAGCCTTGTGGGAGCAGTGCAATGAAAAAAAATCATCCAGACTCAGGTCAAGAGCATCAGTTAATATTTATATCAAACATCGAAGTAAAGAGAAGGTGTAAATTTCTGTGACTAGAAGTGCTGGTTGAAGTATTTATACAATACATTTTCCTGGATTCACACAGACCCACAGTGCAGCTAACCAGGTTATCAAAGGCCAACGGCATGTAAAAGAACCATTGGTGTCCTTCATAAAGAGTAGGCCATTGGGTCGCCATCAGCGTGTTTCTGCCTCGCGATGGCCTGGCGAGCTGTCCAGGGTTTACCCCGTCCTCACCCAAAGTCAGCTGAGATGCGCACCAGCCTCCTCGCGACCCTAATTAGGATTAAGCGGTTCAGAAAATGAGTGAATGAATGTATTCACACAGAATGGCATGAAAAACATAGATCTATGGTTGATTTTTTTCCAGATTGGTTCCAGCTGCTGGGAAAAACTCTAATAATTACTCATTACAACTATAATGAGCAGAAATGCTGAAGGCTATCATGTGCACTGGCTCATCAGATCTAGACAGTTCATTCATTCATTTGCCAAACCACTTAATCCTACTAGGTCGAGGCCGACTCTGGGCGAAGGAGGGGTACGACCTTAGCAGCTAACCAGTCTATCGCAGGGCCATCACGCACACAACCATTAACAGTAGTGCCAGTTAGCCAGTTAGCCTAAGGTGCAAGTCTTTGGACTGTGTTGAGAAACTGGAGCACCCCGAGGAAACCCAGGAAAGCACAGGGAGAACATGTAAAGTCCACACAGAAACGCTCTCACTGAGCTGAAGACTCAAACCCAGAACCTTCTTACTGTAAGGTGGACATGCTGCCCACTATGTCACCATGCCGCCAGATCCTTTCTCCCCTTTTTTTTCCCCCTGGTCCTGTTTTAGCCCATCCACTACAAGGGTTGATGTTCTGTGCATTCTGAAATGCACTTCTGCTCTGTAAGGAGTGCTTGATTGAGTTCCTGTCAGCTCACATCAATCTTGTGAGTCTCCCCTGATCTCACAATCAACAAGATGTGTCAGAGTGTAATTCTATGAGATCTGCAGTTTCTGAAATACTCAAACCAGCCCATGTGGTATCAACATCCAAGTCATGGTTAAAGAGATCACACCAATTTAAGGTTTGATGTAAACATTAATCAAAGCGCTTGACCTGTTTCTCCAGGAATGTTTGGATTGCACTGCTGTCACATGATTGGCTAATTCAATAATTGCATGAATGTGTGGATAGTGGTAAATAACCAATCACCTCTGTGCTGTTTGCCTTGACAAAGGAAACTTCTCCTGGGCCCAGAGTTAAATATAGGCATTACAAAGGCTAAATATATCTATTTAGGTCTTAGTTCCTCTAAAATAGTGTTATCTCTGTCAGAGGTGTAGAGGTTACAGCACTCATGTCAAATGGAGACTTTTCACAGGCTGGAATGCAGGCGTATGGATAGCATCTGGCCCATGAGTTGTGATGTAACTGGGGGTCTTTGTAAGTGGTGAGTGTCAATAGAACAGGATGTCTCAGGATGTTTTTCTTTTTACTCACTTGTTTTCCTAGCCACTTAATCCCATTAGAGTCGTGGGGAGGCTGGAACCTATCTCAGCCAACACTGGATGAAGGCTGGGGACACCATGAACAGCCGCCAGACCAACGCAGGGCCAACACACACACAACTATTCACACTCACATACACACCTGGGGCTATTTGGAACAGACAATTAGCCTATTGTGCATGTTGTTTGTTGGGGGTTTTTTTTTGGTCTGCGGGAGGAAACCCTAGTACCTTGAGGAAACCCACACAAACACAGAGGAACATGCAAACTCCACACAGAAACGCCCAAGCCTGGGACTTGAATCCAGGACTGTGTTACTGTAAAGTGGACCTGCAAAGCACTATGTTACTGTACTGCCCTTTATTTTTTTAACAATAGAAATAAACCTTATATAAAGCTGCATGACCTACCTGCATAGTCTTAAATATCTCATACAATTAAAATTTTTTTTTTTTTACATTTTATTTAAATTCATGGTAGAGAAAAATTTCTATTAGCATTTAAAAAAGGCTTTCAATTGTAAACAGCCATCAGGAATTAATGAGGATATTAAATAAATAATATTTTATGCTCATATTGAATGTATAATGAAGAAATTATGCACAGAAAATTTTTTTGGATTTTGTCAACACCGCAAATAATTTTTTTTCTATTGGGTGCCGAACTGTGAAAAGAAAAAAAAAATATATATATATATATATTTTTTTTTTTTTTTTCATTTGTGTGAATTCATTACAACCTGACTGTATACTATACCAATTCTCAGATGCCCTTGGGAAGTATGTTATATTATTCAATTTCTTTTTCTTTTTTTCTGATAAAATAACTGGTTTTCTTGCGTTACTTTTTCCGGGTTAAAACCATAAACTTAAGAAATAAATGGAAATGCTGTACAATCGCTTATTAATTGAAGTGTGCATGCCTGATTTCAGTAGACACTGAAAAGATACACCTAAAAAATTAGGGTTAGGGTTATACTGATTTTGAGTTACAGAGAAGATCATAAACAGGTTGTGATTGCCATTAAATTGGTCATTAGACACGTCATGACTGTCACACTTCAGTGAAACCCGAAATAAGCTTTCACCAGACGATTAAACACCAACCTGACTTTTCCAGGTTGCCTTCCTGGATATTTTTAGCTGCAGTCCTTAATTATTTCTGAATTGGGACTTAAATACGATCGCATCGTGCTTTGGAAGTCAGTTGTTGAGCATTCTTGTTAGGCTTTCAATGATAAGACCAAGAGTGCTGTCCAGCAGTGTGAAAAGATACGGATGACACATTCAAGTCTGAAAAAGACACGTGCAACAGAACATCCTAGCCTTTAATCAGCTGTTAGATTCCTCTGAGAGGCAGATGGACCAAGTAATGCAGAGGGTCAAAGTTCTCATTTTTGAGATTAGGACTTCCACCACATTTTTAAGTGATGTGTCACTTCCCTCTGGAACAACCAAAAGGAAGTGCACATTATTTATTGCATTTTAAAAGCACGGGGTAAAGCAAGTAAACTTTCATGCTTATAAAATCACTCTTATAATATCATTTATAAACTCTCTATAATAATAACTAGAGGGGCAGCCATAAAGTTCAAGGTACCTCTGCCACACAGCACGGATAATTTACAAATAGGTTCTATATGGGTACTGCTTTTAACTACCCATGTGGTCGTCTTCGATATGTTCTATAGTACTTCAACATGACAAAATTAGCAAAAACACTCCCTTGTTTGAAGGTTTTATGAGGTGGCTGGGGTTTGACCCTTGAAGGTCACTCAAGGTCAAAGGTAACTAACTCACTGGAAGGTGCATATATGACTTCCTATAAGTAGTCTATAGTAACCACATGGGTGACAAGGTGGCATAGTGGTTAGCACATCCGACTCACTGCAAGGAGGTCCTGGGTTTGATTCCTGGGCTCGCGTGTTTCTGTGTGCATGTTCTCCCTGTGCTTGGGTTTCCTCCAGGTACTCCGCTTTCCTCCCACGGTCCAAAAGACATGCACATTAGACTAATTGGCTGTTACCCAAATTGACACCAGGTGTGAGTATGGGTGTTGATGGCTGTGGGTTCTGGCAAGCTGTTCATACTGTATCCCGCCTTCAAAAAGTGATGATGTAGGATGAAGTGGTTCGGCAGATGATTGTAAAAGTGTCCATTGTAAAACCAAATGTCTATCAGCACTAATATCGAAGCTATAAGTGCTCTATCTGCAAAACTTTGTGACCTTGCTCTGACCTTGCCCTTAGATCTAAACATTTCATGTTCATATCATCTCTGGAACTCAGGTAAGGTAGTGTTCCCCACCGAGTTTAGCAAAAATCCTTCCATACCAAATATTTTTGGCAAGCTTCGACCAAAATTTTCGGAACACCCGACCATTACACACTTATATGTCCTTTTTCAGTATCCCGTTAGTCTCTATTTGCTGTTATAAACACATCGACTCTTCTGTTAAGGCTTTGGCTGTGGGGATTTGTGCTCATTCAGCCATAAAAGCATTACTGGGGTCAGGCACTGATGTCAGACAGCTGCTCTTTTCACACAGCATAAAGTCCTAAACTTTTCTCAACAATGCCTGAAGGGGCAATGTACTGTATATGCAAATGCAAACGTCTGAATCACACAGTCTGGTCATTACACAGATTTTACCCTGTTAGCTCCCTGGCACAAGGTCTGTGTGATGTTTTGAGCCCAGATAATACAGCAGGTAATGGTCTCGAGACGTTGTTGGCTTTTGATGTTTGGTCAGTGTTTTTGATACCTACTCTTACCCGATGCTTAATTAATGCCAACTCACCCAGCAAAAAATGTGCTAAAAATAGACCCCAAAGCTTCCACCGCCCAGAAATGTGTATTTTAAAGTTGATCTATATCTTCCTTAAACCAAAATCAAAACTGTTGTGTTAAATGAAGTTTGTCCAGCTGGCTCATTAATTATTCACAGATTGGCGTGCACCAATTTCAGGAGAGGTATCTGTAAGACAAATCCACATACCAAATTTCATCAAAATCCAAGCAAGCATTGTCAAGTTATTGTCCAGAAACCAAACTGTTGTGTTTAAAAAATGAAGTCCAGCTGGCTCATTAATTAAACGAAGATTTTGGCGTGCACCAATCCCAGGCGAGGTACCTGTAAAATTAACCTGCATACCAAATTTTATCAAAATCCGTGCAAGCATTCCTAAGTTATCATCCGGAAACCAAAGTGTAACAGACGGAAGGACGGACAGATGGACGCAACCCATTCCACTAACTCCCCCCACTATGTGGTGGGAGCCAGTGAACAAGCTGAGCCATTTTTGCTTGCTCGACCCAGGTCCCGCTGCTCGCCTAAACCAGCTGAAATATTCCAAGGATGTGAAAACGTCTCTGACATGGAAAATCTTGTGAGCTGGTGCTACATGTATGTATTCGAATCAGAGTTCAAAGGTGAAAATAGATAAAGAATCTTGGGTCCCGTCAGCATTCCGATTTATCCCAGAGGTGTTCAATGGGGTTAAGGTCTGGGCTCTGCTCATGCCAGTTGATTTCATCCATTTCAATCTTAGCACATCGTGCCTTCATGGAGCTCACTTTGAGCACAATTAATTCCTAATTGACTCAAACCATACCATAGATAATACTAGCATCACTGTAAACGAAAACCATCTATTTACATTCAAATGTTACATTAGCAATGAAATCGAGCGTTGTAATACAAGAAAACTAGCAAAGTCGGATAACTAAAACACTACCCCATGGTAGTGTTGATAATATAAACTCTATTGCTAACACTATGGACATATAAAGTGTTTTGTGTGCAGATTGTTAAATATTTTGTCTGATAGTAATGAAATGAAACAATGAAATGAGGTGAGGAGGCTATCAGAGCAGTCTGATGAGAAATCTAATGGTCTATGGGATGTAGCTGTTCAAAAATCTGGTCAACTTGGCTCAGATTCTCTGCAGCCTTCTTTCAGAAGGGAGGGGTATACAATACAGTCAGTGTATCAAACATAATCAGTGGCAACAACAGCCTGCATATGTATTCTCTATACAGTATATTATTGTAGAAGCAGCATCACTTCTCCAAATGGTCAGACCAATTGTGAAATAATTTTTGCATACACTTTTACATGTTACACATGTGAAATCTTCATTAGGCGGCACGGTAGCAAGCAAGAAGGTCCTGGGTTTGAGTCCCCTGGCTTGGGCGTTACTATGTGGAGTTTGCACGTTTATTATTATTATTATTTTATTTTCGCAAGGGAAAATTTAACTTCTGTATGCAACCCATCTAAAGTGAGAACACAAACACACATGTGTAAACAGTGAGCACACACACTTAGAGCAGTAGGCTGCTACACATTGCGGTGCCTGAAGAGCAGTTGGGGGTTAGGTGCCTTGCTCAAGGGCACTTCAGCCATGAAGGTGGAGGAAGGGAAGGTGCAGTTCACTCACCCGCCACCACACATTTATTTGCCTGATCAAGAATCAAATCAGCGACCTATTGGTCCCAAAGCGTCTTTTCTAAGCAATAGGCCACGCCTGCCTCATGTTTTCCCCACACTTGCATGGGTTTCCTCCAGGTCATGCACATTATGCTAATTGGCTGCTCAAAATCGTCCCTTGGTGTGAATGTGAGTGTGAATGGTTGTGTGTGTTGGTATTGTGATGGTCTGGTGAGCTGTTCAGGGTGTACCCCACTTCTCCCAGTGTTGGCTGACTTGGCAAAGATGAATAAATCTTCATTACTACCCAAAAACATGTTCTCATCCATTCACTTCCATGTATCATGCTTAACCATTAACCATTATTTGCTCTTTTTTGTGTTTCCTCTCCTTTTTTGAACAATGTTGTTGATTGTACTCCTGTATATAAATTTTGGCAAGGTCACAAATAATATAATAGACATATATAAGCGATAAACAGTTCCCTACTAGACTGAGAATATTTTCTTGAATGGACTCTAATGAGAACTGTAATGAAGCTCTATAATGTGTCTAACAAAATACTATGCTCCTGACAGTATAAAACTCTGTTTTCAATGTTTTACAGTTCAACTTGATGGCCTTTTTATTTAATTAGTTTCTGAAACACTACTGTAACTATATACAAAACAATTAACTTTACTGTGAAACTAGCTAGAAAGAGTCAGCAATTCCAAGATTGAGGGTATTTGAACCTAACCACCAAACAAATACACATCTGTTTCAGAAGGTCTGCCCCTTAAATTCATGAACTTGCATTACCATGGCAACAACACTAACAAAAATTCACCCATCTCCTCTTAAGCCAATCAGCAACAGGGTGCATTTTTGCTGTCCAAGCAAAGAGAGTGCAACACCCTGCAACACCCTGTTGCTGATTGGCCGGAATAGTGTTGTGTGGCTTGCTCTGAACCACATTCTTTGTTTTTTGCTCTAGTGACCAAGGACTGTGTATAAACACAGGATTTATTTCAGTGTGCCCAGAAAATGCTAACAGAACATGAGAAGATATTCACTAAATATAATTTTTTTTAAAAAGTGTAGTGGATTTAAATATATAACTACACCTTTAATTTTTATCTCTTAATAGTAACTTCTGACAAAGCTCAACAGTTTCAATGTTAGTAATCTAGGGCAAGTTTAAACCATGTGTAAAGCTACTCAGGAGGCATCTAACCAATGACCTACTAATTTAAATAAGCAATCCATGAAGGTGCTAGAATCTACTTCATTAAAAACAGTGAGGGAGATTCATAATCAGTGACCATATTCAAAGACAATAGATAACAGAAATGCTAACATAAGCACATCAAGCTAAAAACTAGATAGAAGACGTAGCCCATCCACCCAAGTTTTGATATATTGTGTATTCAAACCAAGTTTGTAAAGAGTAGTTATATGAGGTTGTACAGACTTTTTAAAGCCTATGTAACCTATATATGTACAGCTACACTTAATAAGAGAAACAGCATCCATTCATTAATCCATCCATTATCTATAGTATTTTGCTGATTCATCATGGTTGAGGTGGTACTCCTAGGATACACCCTGAACAGGTTGATAGACCATTCCAAGGCTATTAAACAGACTTACACTTAAACATTCAAAAGACACACACAAATGAAAAGCAGTACCAGTTTTACCTCCACTAAGGGGGTTAGGGTTAGGTTATGATATTGGATGTGGCTATCTCTCTCTCTCTCTCTGTGTGTGTGTGTGTGTGTGTGTGTGTGTGTGTGTGTGTGTGTGTGTGTGTGTGTGTGTG
>JAOUQZ010000034.1:5966894-5983683 GCA_028564935.1 Neosilurus hyrtlii
AGATAGATAGATAGATAGATAGATAGATAGATAGATAGATAGATAGATAGATAGATAGATAGACAGATAGACAGATATCACATGGAAAGTTGGCCTAACTGAGACACTTCACTACATGACTTTACTGTGCAAAGGTGGAATTCATATATACACTGCTTGGTCAAAAAAAAAAGTTGCACATGAATATGTTTTTGTTATGCCTTTAGCCTTGCTTACAGCATATAATTGTCATGGCATTGTTTCAACAAACTGCAACCTAACATCCAGTGATGGGTTCATGTCTCACCGACGTCTTGAATTGATGAGGGAAAAACTGAACCACACCATAAAGTCTTCTCCAGCACATCCCGAAAACTTTCAATAGGGTTAAGGTCAGGACTCTGGGGTGCCAGTACATATGTGAAAATGATTCCTGATGCTCCCTGAACCACTCTTTCATTACTTGAGTCCTCTTTTTATATCCGTGCCATCAGGGAAGAAAAGGTTTATTGACGTCATAACCTGCTCATTCAGTACATTCAGCTCATCAGCTGACTTCATTTTATTGCCACATTAGTGTTGCTGAGCCTCGACCTGACCAACAGGAGTGACAATGCCATGGAGATTACATGATGTGCTCAAGGCTAAAATGCTCTCCATGAAAACATTACAGGGTGCGACTTCTTTTTGGGGGGGTCGGGCAGTGTAGAAACATTAAACATTTTTATGATCTATCAACTGGTTTCAACATCTTACAGTCTCACTGTCTGCAGTGGCAGCTGATAGAGCATTTTTGTCTACAAGTAACTGTTTCTTTGTGAACTTTTCCTATACCGTGTGTGTGTGTGTGTGTGTGTGTGTGTGTGTATTTCTTGTCTAATGTGTAACTGTGGCTTCCCATTCTGAGACATTCAGTCGTTTTCCCAAATTAGTGGGCTATTCAGATGCCATTAAGATGGGAAAAAATAGCAAGTGCATGCTCGTTACATTACAGTATCAGTATCTTTATGTAAAACCCTGACATTAAGATAATTTGGCTCATCGCGTCCCATCAGTAGAGGTGGATTTTCGAATGACAACGAATTGCAATTTGCCTTGATTCACCTCCCCTTCCATTATCCTTTACAGCTCGCTTGGTTTCTTTGGCAGCCCGTGACGAAATCAGTGCGGATATAAAGCGCGCACCTGGAGACTGCGCTCGGGAAGCTGACGTGAGGAGGAGCGCGCTCAGAAACCGGCCACGCACACACTGTACACGCAACATGACCGCCAACTTCTGCGTGCTTTGCCTCTCCTCGCTCCTGCTTTTACATTTCACCGGGGCCAAACCGCTCTCCGAGTTACAGGTGAGCAAACACCGACCTGTTTTGGATGGAGATCTTTGCGCAAAGGCCGTGCGGTGCTGCGCATTTTCCACATTTATTTAACAGGGGCACGAACTGTAGCTTTTCTCCTGGGAGTTTCGTTTTGATTGTGTAATATGTGTCATGATTGTACCTTGTTTTATCCTAAATCATCATCATCATCATCATCATCATCATCATCATCACCATCATTATAATGATATAATGATTAATGATAATAATAAGAATAAGAATAAGAATAAGAATAAGAATAAGAATAAGAATAAGAATAAACCTGATGGACTGTGTTTAGGAGAGCCTAAAGGAGCTCCTGGAGGAGGAACAAACTGCGAACGCGCCTTACCTTGGTCCAGAGGGTTCTGAGACGGTGTCGGAGTCGGAGCGGGAAGGCGGGACGGTGGAGCGACGCGCTCTGAGTGGAAGCGCCTGGACCATCGGAGACATCAGCGCCGCGCTCGCTGCTGAAGACAACGTGCTGGATCGCCTCATCGGGGACATCCTGTCTGTGTCCAAACGCAGTCGCTTCAAGAAAGGTGGTCTAAGGAGCTGTTTTGGTGTTAGGCTAGAGCGCATCGGCTCTTTCAGTGGTCTGGGATGCTAGAAGCGCCAGGTACATCCAGTTATTCAACATTAGGGTGCATATATACACATATACATATACATACATATATATTTATATAGATAGAACGAATGACCACATTTTTCATGTATATGTGTATTGTTTCTTACCACTGTTCTCCTTCCCCTTCCCCACAGGAGCAGCTTATCCTGGTACAGGGCACTGACACTTCTTACTTGAACTCCTCGGACATGTCTTATTATGATGATGATAATTATTATTATTTAAATGTAACTTTATTCTGATGTATTGACATGTTTACAGCTGTGAGCAGATCATCATTTGCTGAGTGTTATTTATTCTGTGGTAACTCTGTAGAAGTGTAAAAAGTTTTGTTTTTGTTTTGTTTATTTGTTAAGAAGCCCCTCGAAAGCTCCTACTGCTTCTTCTGCGTATGTATTTATTTCTTGTCCATGTCATAGACTGAATGGTGTGGAATAATGAATAAATATTTTGCATAATATCTGTTTTGACCCTGTTTAGCTTTAATGTCAGTGACAAAGAAAGAAGGGGGTTTTGGCACTTGGAGGGGAAAAGAAAAAGAAAATGTGGTGATGGCACAAATCTATGGTGTGGCAAATTTTTGATATTAAGATAATTAAGACAGGAAAAACAAACAAAAACAAAGTCAAATGGGCAACAGGCAACAAACACATGATGTAGCTTTCCTACCTACAGCACCATCATTCCATGTAGTAAGACATTATATTGAGTGCTCCTATATTAAACTCCTGGTCTGCAAATTAAAAAGTTTATCCATCTAGGAAAATTTGAATGATTTTGGTGATTTTATATGAAAATATCAAGACCAATTAATGTTTTATAGGACAGTATAGAAACAGCTATGAAATTGCATAATTTAAATGTTGCACAAGTAATTATTTACTAATACGATAACAGATGTATGAATGATGGGTTAGGGTAGTGGAAAGTCATCAAGAATATTACGGTGCCAATAAGTTTGTAAGGTTGAGAGAGATACTCCATCAAAACATGAGTGCCACATAGGCACGGTGGCCCCTGATGAACACTAAATGTTGATTTTCAGAGTAGTAATAAGACTTAAATGATATCATTAGGTATACTCTGACAATAAAGGAAATAACACAAATAAAGTTTTCATCTATGAAAAATATCTGATCATATAACATGCATATAATGCCTCGAAATTCATTATGACCTCAGAAAAATGTAGTAAAATTGTGTAAACATTATTGGATTACGGGTGAATAAGAACCACTTATACGAGATATACACTTATGAAAACAAACACAGTTTTGGCAAACTTGAACCTTGATTGGACAAAATATAACATGACTGAAACTGCACATGTACAATCCAAGGGTTCTTTCTTTCCTAAAGTAGCCTTCTGCTAAGAACCGTATAAGGAAACGGTGTAGTGAAGGTCTATCTCTATTGTACTGTATACATTTACAGTTTGAGGCTACTGCCATTATTGCAAACCCCGTATGGACCAACAATAAGGAAATGTTACACATATATACAGAGTTTTTGCTTGTTGCATGTATGGTTGCATCACTAGCCATACTTAAGTGAGCTTCCTCCAGGTGCTCCGGTTTCCTCCCACAGACCAAAGACATGCATATCAGGCTAATTAGATAATCCAAACTGCCCCTATGTGTGAGTGTGAATGGTTGTGTGAATGTTGGCCCTGCAGTGGACTGGCAAGCTGTTTAGGATGTAGCCTGCATTCACCTGGAGTCACCTGGGATTAGCTCCAGCCTCCCCGTGACCCTAATAAAAGATTAAGTGGTTCAGAAAATAACTACATAACAGTCAATGCTAGATTTATTTGCAACCTTGGTCCATATATGAGCAAAAAAAGTTACCAATATAATGCCAGTGTGGTAAATTAATTTAATCTCACAATAAAAATACTAGTGAAATCAAATATGTGTGTGTTTGTCCCTAAATGCACAATATAATTACACATTATTTATTTAATCTTTAATGGTATAGATCTATAAATAATCTCATACGATTCCAATGCTAAGCTACCACAACATGTGTCCACAAGCCCAGCCAGACATACAGTCTCTGAGTGGATTTGGGAACGAAAGGTTGCTGGTTTGATTCCCGAACCAGCAGGAAAAATATGTGGTGGTGGGGGAAGTGAGCAGCACCTTCCTCTTCCTCCACCTTCTTGGCTGAAGTGCCATTGAGCATGGTATCTAACCACAGAATGCTCAATGGGTGCTGCAGTGTGGCTGCCCACTGCTCCGAGTGCGTGTGTGCTCACTCTGGATAGGTTAAATGCAGAGCCAAATTTCCCTTGTCAGAATCAGCTGTATTTGCTAAGTTTGTGAACACAAACAAGGAGTTGAGTTCGGTTTAAATCGCTCACTGCACAGAGAAGCATTTGTGTAGTTTTTACAAGGATTTGGGCAAATACAGCTAAATATAAGTGAGGAAATATGTGCAAAAGAGCAAATGCAAAGTGACAGTATAGTATAAAAAGAGATGAACAGTATAGTGCAGAACAATAGAACAGAATTGATCACCAACACTGAGTGCAAACCAGTATCACGTGTTCATGAGGTAGGGTAGTGACGTAGAACATATGTGTACAGTGGGTTATTTTCACAGTGGTTCCTTGACACTCTGTGACTTTTCAGAGTTCAACAGAGTGACAGACTGGGGGAAGAAACCATCTCTGTGCCGGGTGGTCTTGGTGAACAGTGCTCTGTAATGCTTTCCAGAGGGGAGAAGTTCAAATAGTTTATGAGCGGGATGTGAGGGGTCTCAGCTGTGGGATTAATACATCATATAAAACTCAAAAAAAAAAAAAAATGCTCAGTCAAAGGCATCACAGTACTGCCAGTTGTTTTCTGTCAAAACTGCTTTCAACAGTGAAAGAATGGGCGAATAATCACTGAAGATATTTGGTGTTGGATTTATCATTAGTAATCATCTATTACTTTACGAACTTTCCAAAAGACAGCGAAGCCCTAGGTTCAGTTAAGAAGTCTATGGTTTCAAGATACTGAAAGACAGCACTTTGAGTTTTGCTGCTCCTGTAGCATGTACAGAACCCCATGTGCCCATATTTGTTGTTAGATGAAAGAATCAAATCTGTCTGGGTGACACTTCCTACAGTTTGTTGGAGGAAATGTGAATTATAGACACCATTTTCTGTAAATCTCTAACAGCACGGGGTAAAGTATACTTTCAGACAGGTTCCTTACATCTCCGGTTGTGTTATACCTTTAATTATTGCTAATCCTAATATTCTAAAAGTGGATATGAACATGTTCTTGATATTCCTTAGTCATTTAAGGTCAACACAGTTAAGTTCTGTCCCATGTTATCTGTCCCATGTTGAAGATGAGTAACTGGGGGAATTTGGCCTCTGCGTCATCTCATTTTTACAACACAGTCAAACAGGAAGTCCCGAATGACCTTTTCGCAGTTTCAGATCAGTTACTAAATTTGAACTATTTGTTCAGATACATTTCTAGGGGTGGTGATGATCATGGTATGTGTAGTTTAATTATAAATATATATTAATTCATTCACTCATCCATTTTGTAAGTCACTTAATCCTAATTAGATCGTGGGGCGGCTGGCGCACATCTCAGCCGACTCTGGGCGAGGGCGGGTTACACACTGGACAGCTTGCCAGGCAATTGCAGGGCCAACAAACCTACAACCATTCACACTCACACCTAGGGGTGTACTAGCCTACTGTCCATGTTTTTGGACTGTGGGAGGAAACTGACGCAAGCAAGGGGAGAACACGAAAACGCCACACAGAAACACCTGAGCTGGGAATCGAACCCAGGCCTTCTTGCTGTGAGACGACGTGCATTACGCCACCGTGCCACCTTTCCTTAAATTAATTTACTTTATTTCAAGGTTTGATTTTTGTCACAAATTCAGTTTCTGTGATCACTGACCTTAACCAAGGTGGCCAATAATTCTGCAGCTGAATGATAAGCCCTGTCATATATGTTGCTCAAGATGAATACAACATTTCCACAACCAAAAATCCGGCAACTTTCTAGCACTGTTGTGGGTGCGTCATACGGAACTCACCTGCTGCGCTGCGGAAAATGCCATTGTAGACCCCTGTCATAGAGCTTTGAACATTTTTTCCATCTCACAGGTAATTCTTAATGTCGGGTGCATTTCATGGTCTTTTGTGCAATACCTTATGACATCCTACAGCTGTGTCATGATTTCATATGCTTCCTAGGTAATCTCTAAACATGCACTCAGAATATTAAAGTGTTCTTACAATAGTCCAGTGACTGCCCTGTGTTTAAATGACGTGTCTTTCTTATATACCCATGTGTATAATATGACAATTTTAAGACAGAGTCAGGTCGAGTCACACAGCGAGAATCATGGGAAATGTTTTGGTTTTACAACAATCATATCACTTTTGTATGATTACAGACCTGGATTTTTTTAGATTTGACACACATTGTATATGTGAACGCAACTACGCAGCATTTAAATCCATGTCACAGAAACCTGCATCAGTCCCTTTTGTTGTTAGTTTGTTGTTTAGCTCCACTAAATTACTAAAAAAACTGATAGGAAAAGCATATTATCAACAAAAGTTGCTGTACCACTAAAGTACCCACACACACACTCATTTGGCAAAAACAGAAAGATTTGGGTTGCGGGGAGGCTTGAGCCTATCTCAGCCGACACTGGGCGAAGGTGGAGTACACCCTGAACAGCTCACCAGACCAACACAGGGCAACACACAACCGTTCACACTCACACCTAGGATCAACTTGAACCAGCCGAATAACCTCATGCGCATCGGAGGAAACCAGAGTACCTGGTGTAAACCCATGCAAGCTCAGGGAGAACATGCAACCTCCACACAGAAACAGCCGAGGCCGGGATTCAAACCCAGGACTCTCTTGTTGTTAGGCGGACGTGCTAACCATGACACCACCATGCTGCCTATATATAACTTACTCGGTATAATATATATTATCCCTTTTACAATAATGTCAATAGATCCATTACATCCGTCACCAAAAATAAGTGTGATGTCGATAAAGGGTGTGTAATTTCAGGAAATCACTTTCCCAAGCACAGTGTCCAAACAAAGAGCATTTCATGCAATGTCATAGGGCTCATACATTGATGCTTTAAAAGGAGTTATTTCCGACAGACAGCTTTATCACTGGAGGTGTTGGAATGTGGCCTCTAATTCCTCGCATAACTTTTATGACTCAGACTTTATAGTATAAAAGAGCCCCATCTCCCAGAACAGAGCCATTATACACAGACAACAGACACTGCTTAAAAGACTTAGGAGACCTGCACTTCTTAAGGAAAACTGAAGAACATGTCACTATTTTACATTCCATCTGTTAGCTTTTTATTGCTTGTAAGTTTGGCACTCACAAGCACGCTCCCACTACAGAGCAAGACCTTGACCAATGAAGACCTGGATGTCTTGAAGGTAAGTTTAGGTCTTCAAACTAACCACACTGACTGAACAGTATCAATGCCTCATGATTTATTCTTTCTATATATCCTTCAATCCAGCATGACACAATTCAGAACTGCAGAATAGCTTTGAGCAAGCTGTATATTATCATTACTTTATCTTCTCACAGCTTCTGCTCAGGAAACTGGAAGAATCAGATCCTGCTCAAACGCTGGAACCAGAAGTGCAAGAAATGGCAGTTGAGGAAGAACAAGTTGTATCTCAGCCTGAGCTGCTTGCCAGGGACTTCCTCTCTGCGCTGGAGCTGAAGACTGTTCGTCAGGACTCCAGCTCCAAGAAGCACTCAGGTTGTTTTGGCAGCCGGCTGGACCGGATCGGATCCATGTCCTCTCTGGGTTGTAACACTGTTGGACGCCACAGTAAGTTAACTTCATCTTCCTATAGGCTTCTATCTTTCTGGAGCTTGGACAAAGGTTCAGCTTGGTACTAATCTACCTTGGTACTAATGCCTTTGCACTTGCTCTGAGCACACATGGCATAATAGACAGATTTTAAAGATAAACATGAAGCTTTAATTTAAATAAAATAAATAAAATAAACACTTGCTTGTTTTTTGGTGTCACTCATCAGTTTCCTCTCTTTCTGTTTTTGTTTTAAGGTCCAAAGAGGAAATGAAGTCTTAGGCAGAACCGTTATGTCATTACCTATGATGACACCAAAGTGAATTTTTAAAAGTGCATTTATTTATTAGAATATTTATTGATCTGCTTAGACATACATTTATATTTATATGCATTCTTTATTTATGCTCAATAGTCAGTTGTATATCAAAGTTAAATATTAAATAAATGATTTTAAGAAAAACAAACCACTGTGCCTTTTGTTTGATATTTTCCTACTATGATTATTAATTCTAAGCCGGTTTGATTGAAAGTATGGCTGGGTGGCGCGGTATGACAGTGCTTTCAGTTCACAACACTTCCTGTCTGGGAAATGAAACAACCACTTGGAAATCATGACCCTGCCACGTGCGATATGGAACATGCTGTGATATTTCATTCAGCACCACGGAGAGCGACGAGTTTTCACAAACAAACACTCTCACTTCCTCACTCACTCATTTGTTGACCCGCTTAATCGTTGTAGGATTGCGGGGAGGCTGGAGCCTATCTAAGCTGACACTGGGTGAAGGCGGTGTAGGGCTTTCACACTCACACCCATTCACACTTACAATTTGAAACAGCCAAATAGCCTAATGTGTATGTCTGTGGACTGTGGGAGGAAACCACAGTACCTGGAGGGAACCCCATGCTAGCACAGGGAGAACGTTCAAACCCCACACCGAAACGCCTGTGCTCAGGACTCTAACCCAGTACCTTCTTGCTGTGAGACAGACATAGTAACTATGCCACCATGCCGATGGGCAAATACTGCTATAGGAAATTAAAATCTCTTAAAGGGGACATGAGAAAATTGGAACAGTCTACCAATCACCAAATCTGAAACAACACAATCTAATCCGATTCTTTTGGGCTGCCTTGGTCCAAAAATGTGATTCAATAAGCTGCTCTTCTTATGTCAAGAAATTCATGGACCTCATGAAAATTATACCCCCCACCCCAAGGTATCCCCACCCATAGTATGAGACAACTACTTTGCAAGAATGCATCCTTTTTTTTCTTTTTTTAAAAAATCAGGCTGTTGGATGGTTTGAAAATTACCTCTTTGAGAGAACTCAATGTGTTAAATATGAAGGAAATATCTCTAATGTATTACATGTTACATCAGGGGGCCCCCAAGGTTCTGTCTTGGGTCCACTTTCATTTACCATTTATGTTAACAATATGGGTCAAAACATTTTAAATGCACAGTTTCATTTTTATGCTGACAATATAGTCAATTATTGCTGTGGCACTACCCTTGATAAATCTCTCGAGTATTTGCAGTCTGCTTTTGATTTCATACAGTCATGCCTGCTTGATCTAAATGTTGTGTTAAATGCCACAAAACAAAAATAATGCTGTTTTCTAATGCTAGTAAGACAGTAGATTCTCTTCCTATCATTAAAACCCTGCAGGGAAGTCAGGTTGAACAAGAGACACAATACAAGTATTTGGGTATTTTAATTGATGAGTGTTTAGCTTTTAGACCTCATATTGAAAAGCTAGTAAAGAAGCTTAAGCTAGTTTTCTATTTAAGAAATAAATCCTGTTTTTCTATGTTGCCAGGAAAAAGCTGGTTGATGCTACGTTCCTCCCTTTGCTTGACTATGGTGATGTGCTGTATATGCATGCCTCTGTCCAGTGCTCGCATTGGTTGGACACTGTGTACCACAGCGCTTTGAGATTTGTATCAGGCTGCAAAGCTCTCACTCACCATTGCATCCTATATTAGAGTTAAGAGGCCCTGCCTGACCATGTGCAAACTCATACATTGGTATAATTTCGGCTATAAATCCATCCTTGGGCTGTTCCCCTCTTACCTTAGTGGATATATTTTATTTAAAACAGTAATTGTCTGCGCTTGAATGACATCCTTTTACTGACCGTCCCTAAGATTCGCAGTGAACTTGACAAACAGGCTTTTATGTTCTCTGCCCCTGCAGATTGGAATCAGCTGCTGGCTGATCGACAGCTTTAAGAGCTGATCCCGATTGTAGATTTTAAAAAAGGATTCAGAGGCAGATTCTATATGAGTTTGTAACTGCTTTACTTCTTAGCTAAATAAGGCTTCCTTGTGTCTGTTTCTTAAGACTTTGTTTTGTGAGCTGTTGTTGTATGTTTTATAGTGATTATTTATTATTTTTTTTTAATGATTGGTGTATGTTTAATTAGAACTTGGTGCTGCTGCCATTTTGGCCAGGGCTCCCTTGAAAAAGAGATCTTGTAATCTCAATGGGACTGACCCAGTTAAATAAAGGTTAAATAAAAAATAAAAATAATCATAGGCACCAAACCTGCTAGCAATCTATCAAAGCAAGTAAAGCATGGGGATTTCTCTATTGTTGGCTGCACAGTTTTAAAGTTTATGTTGAAAGATGGAGCTGTGCCAACTCTGAATTGACCATCAAGTAAAAAAGCTCCCAAAAAACTCTCCCAAAATTTTTCAGATGGTTAGACACTTAAGCCAGCAGTCTTAGCTAGTCTTGGATTAGCCTGGCAAGACAGCTTACCCAATGTTAGGAATGCAATGCACCCTTTTTTAATTATCCAGTGCTTGTGGATATAATATTTACAAAAATTATGTAAATTGTTATATGTACTAAACTTTGGAAATATCTGTTTCATATGTACACAAGCATCTGGATATCATCATAAAAACAGCAACAAAAAAAAACTGATTTTATGTGTCACGAAAGGCAATTAAACTTATTCACTCAATCATTCATTTGTCGAGTTGCTGAAACCCCACCGATAGAACCATGTGGATGCTGGAGCCTATCTCGCCAGACTAGCACAGGGTAATGGGGCAATTGCAATTATGATGGGGCACTCACACAGGTGCACTCACACAAGGGGACAGCCAATTAGCCTAAGGTGCATTTCTTTAGACAGTGGAAAAAAACCTGAGTCCCCAGAGGAAACCCATGCAAACACAGGGAGAACATGCAAACACAGAAATGTTCTTGCTGAGCCTGGGCCTTGGCCTCACAGCAAGAAGGTCCTGGGGTCAAGTCCCATGTTCGGCAAGAGCGTTTCTGTGTGGAATTCACACTGAGTGAGTTTCCTCAGGATAATCCAATTTCCTCCCGCAGTTGAAAAATATGCATTGGGATAATTGGTTGTTCCAAATTGCCCCTAGGTGTGAGTCTAAGTGTGAATGGTGCATCAGTGGATAAGGCTCTGGGTTACCGAACAGAAGGTCGGTGGTACAGATTGGGTCCTTGATCAAGACCCTTAACCCTCAACTGCTCAGTTGTATAAGTGAGATTAAATTGTCACTCTGAATAAAGGCATCTGAAAATTGCTATAAATGTAAATGTAAATGTACCCCGCCTTTGGCCAGAATCAGTGGAGATGTGCTCCAGCCTCCTCATGACCCTAATAGGATTAAATGGTTTGGCGAATAATTGAATGATCAGCTAGTACAACAGACTTATGAAAAAAGTCATTAAAAAATGTAAATTTGTGTACTGAGTACCATATAATTCATATGTGTGGTTGATAAAGTTCTTGGCCAATCAGAACAAAGCTATTTACATATTTAAAGTAACAGTAGCTAAATCAGCATATCTTATCTTATACCGTACCATACTAAAGCAGCATGAGAGAAAAGAATCAAGGTATTTTTTTCCACTGAAAACCTTTTAAAAAGCATCTCAGAGACTGATAAGTCATAATCGAAAATTGTGTAGCATATCCCCTTTAATATGTTAACAACATATCACATATTATTAAATACAATTTTGCCTTATTCATCATGTATGGATGATTTATAAAATGTCAGAAGAATGATTTATGAGTATTATATTTGATTTGTGCTTGGAAATCAGACCCCTGTATCCAGTGAGACTTAATGTTTTTTTTTTTTCAGGAACTTCCTGCTATTTAATTATTAATGTCAATCCAATAGATGGTGCTTTTCTAAAAAAAAAATAATAATAATAATTTTGTTTGTGATTCATGAATTGTTGCACCTTTAAAAACATTAACAACTTGTGCCATATTTCCTAAAGATCAAAAGATTTCTTTGCATATTCCTAAGATAAGAGTTTCTTAGTCTAAATATGGAATATCCACGGTCTGACCAACCAAATAGTATATTTAGTATAGGTTGAACTTATCAGTTCTGACCTGATGCTCCAACAACGCAAGGTATGTGTAGTGGACGGATGCCTGATGATGGGTGTCACGTCTTCTTCCTACCCTCAAAAACTGTTCCTGAGGTCACTGACTGTGTCTGACTTGTCACCCACCACAAACTCTCTCTCTCTCTCTCTCTCTCTCTCTCTCAAAGGCACATCATGTAGCACCAAACAGCCACTTAAAAGGAAATGTACCACAGCATCCTATCGGAGGCGAGGTGTTGGAATGCACTTCACGTGGCCTGTGAAAAGATGAGTCCTGGATGGTTAGGTGTCCCAATAAAAGAAGGAGCCAAGCACACAACCATCACAGAAACATACAGCCAAGCCTCAAAAGGAAGCCAGGGATGGTTAAAGGACTTATTCTAGTAGGACTCCTGGTCCTGCTCTGTCAGGAGTTCACTGTACAAGCTCATGTGTTGAGCAGGCACAATTCTGCTAATAGCATCAGCAAGATCAAGGTAAGTGTAAACAAATTGGACACATTGGCAGTTTATCTGTTTATTCAAACGACTGATGATCAAACAGCTGTGAAGAAATATCTGGTTTAAGGTTTTGATGAATTGAGAAGAACTGGTTAAGTTGATTTAAATGATCATGCTTGGTAGTTTACCATGCTTATAAAGATAAACAAATTTCTTGCATTTGAAAACAGACTTGTCAGTCAATAATTTCCTACAAGTTGGCTACATTTTTCTTGATTTATAGCAGGCCACAGTGGTAGTTATTACACAGTGACTGAAAAGCCAGAGTAACCCAGTGCCAAACATGGGTTTCTATCTGACAGACACCTCTATAATAGCGGGATGTAAAACGCCCAACTTATTTTCTTTGACATCTCAAGATGACTGTACGAATACAGAGATCTTTTGACTCAACAGCTATTAAAATGATCAAGTCTAACATGGAGTCTCCTTCATGATGTGCTTCTCAGAACTTGCTCCAGCAGCTTGAAGGAGCCTTGGTAGACGAAGAGGACACTGAAGGTGCTGTGGATTATGAGGAGAGAAGCAGAGCACTAGGTCAAGGCCAAGCTTCTTCTGACAGGGAGGACCAAGCTACCACTCCAAATGAGGACAGCAACACCGATGAGGGACTCGAGATGCAGAGGAAGCACCTCATAGATCTCCTGCTGTCCACGAGGAGCAAGGGCTTCTCTGGCTGCTTCGGAGGAAGGTTGGACCGCATCGGCTCTTCTAGCAGCCTCGGCTGTAACTCCATGAAAGGTTAAAACTTCTGCCAAGTTCCGTGAAGAGACTTGATCTGAATCTGAAGTTGAAAAACTGTTGAACCGGGCAAGCATAAATGTAGGTTAATGCTGTGTAGATGTAAGTCAATGATTATTAGTTCTAAGATTTTAAAAGAAGTTTCTGCCTTATTTGAATGATTTAAACTTTGAGCACAGCTTGTGTCTGACGATCTATATAATAACACACCAAACTGAGAGCAAATGGATACATGAATAATTATATTATTATATGATTAATTATATCATATAACTATAGAAAAGAGTAATATAAATTTGTCTAGGTATTCACATTGTACTTACCAGGTGACTCTGTTCTCTGTTGGAGTGACAGTTTATTCATCTTCTGTTTTGAGTGTTCTCTTTGCTTTGCATGTCATAATCTACTTGTATGTACATTTTCTCTTTCCAATCAGATCCTATTGACTTTCAATTTTCTCTGTGTGAATAAATAAAGAAATATTTCTACAGTCAGAGTGTAAAATAAAGTTTTGGGATGACCACGTATTTGTCTCAGAGATTTAATTTAACTGAAATATTTCCTTAGTGTAGGTCGTGACATCTTACCATGTGGTCTACAATGTACAAAAAATTAGTGACCGGATCAGTGGACTCAAATACAAGCACTTTAGCACATTATGGCATTAGAAACATATCAGCAGGAAAGAAGCATGGTCAAAAATTCCACTCCCACCTACTCATCCTGGATATCTAATAAAGTCTTGCCTAATGAACCAGACTTATCAGTGCACATGTTGCTTTAAAGTGACTAATGAAATCCTGTCTAATGGATGAGGGTGATCAGGGAGTGCAAAGCTATAACAGAAAAAGGACCTCGGCCACAGCAGGAGGTCATTAGCATTGAGCTTGATGACACCTGCGCTAACCTGTACTGAAAAGCCCAAGCTACCTTGCCTTGAATCCTATTATCAAATCCTCAGAGAGGACACTCCTGATTACATTAATAATGCTCTGGTTCTCAGATTACGCCACGTCAGATACCTCTGATTAGAAAACCGCCCAGTTTCCGTCCACTTGACATAGCCTCTTCATCAAATTCTAACAGTCTGCCAATGGCTCATCTCCACTAACATTTCCAGCTTCTCAAATTAGCCCCAGTCTCCACCACCACACAGGGGAAATGTTCTATGAGCTGTCTAGTAGAGTTACATCATAAAAGTGTGGTGGTGGTTGTGTAAGAGGAGGGCCCTGGCTTTAGTGCACTCAACACACACCTGGTGAAGGTGCAATGGGTATAATTAGTGAGCCCCGCGTTGGTCTTGATGAAGGATTCCAGAGAGATGTTGAATCACCATCTGCTTTTGCTACTTAAGGCATGGTGTAGACATCACTACTAGGAAATTGCTCATTATGCTGGTTCTTATTTCCCCCCCAATCTTTGCAGTATTAATTAAACACTTTCTAAAGTGTTAATAATACAACTGCAATGTAAAGATAAATAACGCAGCATGCTTAAAAGTTAACTTCACATAACAACAGAGCATAGTTTCAAAACTCAGTAGGGGCTGAATCTCTTAACAGTTCACAATTACCCTGACTCATATAAACACACTTTATTCCTTTAGTGCTAACTAAAAATGTTACTTCAACTCGACACACAACTCTTTTGGTTAACATTGGAAAATTAATTAAGAGTCTTGCTGTGCATAAAGAATACCCAAATAAATACTAGCACTAGCACGTTCACATAATAAGACAAGGTTACAGTGGGCAAAAGAGAAATCATGGAGTGTGCATTACAAGATGAAAATGATATTTACACTACCAATCAAAAATCTGGACACACCCCCTATTTCAGTTAAAATGAGTGAGTGTGTCCTGACTTTTGACTGGTACTGTACATTACAGAACCTGTTATAAACAGTTGTTTTGTCACCAGACTGTTTTTTTTCCATTCTCCTGAAGTTATGCTGCAATCCACTGGAGCCAAAACTCTGGAAAAACTTTCTGCAGTTGAAGTTGTGATAAGCGTAAAATGGGACATTCATTCAACTTGGAATTTGGGAAACTTGTCTGATGTTATTTCACTGATTTCAAACCAGTTAATATAAATTAACTAATACATACATAGATATAAAACAATATACATTTATAAATAATACTTTTCAAATATATAAGTAAATAACAGAATGAAAAATAACTGAAATTATTTGGAATTTTTAAGTGTTCAGTGATTTCGGTATATGAGTTCTGGTATAGTAATGACTCTTGTCCTTATAAACATAAATACCCTTCAAAAGTTTGGACACACAAGAAGCTGTACCAAAACATTGTACTGGTAGTGAAAATCCTGGCAGACTTTTGTCTCTTGGCAGCAAAGGCAATTTTTATCCAATGAGCATGACAAAAGTGGACTTAAACTCTTTTTCTGAGGGGATCACCTAATTCTGGCCATAAAGTAATTCCATATTTTTACCCTCTAAATTATGTGTAAAAATAATTATAGAGTTTATTGTAATTAGTTTGAGGTATCTTCAATGAAGCCAGAATTTTGTACGGATCAAAGCATTTTTGTGTTGTATCTCTAACATAATTATTTCACACACACACACACACACACACACACTTAGAAGTGTGCAGTGAAGATTATACACCACCACTTTTGTTTAAAAGGGCTCTTAATAAATAAAGTAAAAAATTACTTATTCTATAAACACTTCTCTATAATGTTTTGGTGAAAATGTATTGAACAATGCTATTGTAGGCAATGAAAACCAAAAAAAAAAATCATTCAGACAAGTATATTGAGGTAAAAGTATGTCTAATAAACAAAAACATTGAAAATACCAATTTTTCAGAAAATTAAAAAGGTGTCGCAAATTAGATTTTTTTGACTTGTGCATAGCATGAATCAACTTCAAACTACATGGAATGTGAACACTATCCCTGAAAGGTTAAATGCTGTAATCAAAGTAAAGGGCCACAATAAATATTGACTTTATTTCCCTCAAAAAAGTGACTGTTATTTTTGTTGTTACTATATGTTGTTGTTTGTTTACTTATTCTCATCAATATGATCCGATATTACGTAAAATAAATACTTGAATAGTACTTGGTTTCGGATTTATCTTCATTTTGTTAAGTTGTATAAGTGTACTGTATCTTCTAATTTCTTCACTCGCTAAACCATTCCATATGGTCTGAAGATCATTTCATTTTCACCTAAATATTACAGAGAAGTAATTTTTTTTACTTCTTTTTATTAGGAGCCCTTTTAGACAAAAGCGTTGGTGTATAATCTTCACTGCACATTACTGTATATATGTGTGTGTGTATATATATATATATATATATATATATATATATATATATATATATA
>JAOUQZ010000034.1:5987691-6005141 GCA_028564935.1 Neosilurus hyrtlii
ATATATACATACATATATATACACACACACACACACACACACACACACACACACATACACATACATACACACACACCTCCACTATGATGAGCTGAAATATTGTTATAATGGTATAATGCCAGTTCCCTTCTGGCCTTGTTTTCAGACATTACATTCTTTCTCAAATGAATGTTTAGTGAAAGAGCATTTTAAACACTAACCAAAACACAAACATAATGATTCCAAAGAGTAAAAAAAATAAATTAAATTAAAAAACTGCTGCAGCAAGGTTCACGAAGCAAGGCAAAAGTTTTGAACAGGAATTTAACAATGAGTTCATGTTGAGATTTTAAAAAAGTCTGCCTGTGTGTGTATGTGATCCTGTGTCAGTCAATAGAAACGTGCTTTACCATGTTGTTGTGGTTCAGGGAGAAGCTGGGAATGGCGTAACACGGCTGCATTTCTGGGCCAGTGGGAGTTGAGATGTGGCATGCTCTCTTTCTGTCTCTCTCTCTCTTACACATACACACACACACACCTGGGACTGTCTGAGCTGCAGCTGATAAGAAATGATGTGAGCGCCGAACTCATATGGTGATGGAATGCTGTCTGAGCTTCGCCATTAAAAACTCATGGGTAAGGTTGTGTCTTGTGATTATTCCTACAATCTGAAAAAAAAATACACAGCATTCAGCATCAGTAAGCATTAGGCCAAAAACATGTGGGATAATAACCTGAAACACAGCCACTTGTATAATCTCAGTTATTTTGACTGTAACTGTGAATTAGTTAATCCGAGTAGACCAACTGCTCACCTGAGTTTAACAAAAAATGTGAAAAGGAAAAAAAAACAAACAACAGAAAATAGAGTGGCGCTCATAGAGTGCAAGGTACCTCCACCAGGCACAAATGTATTATGGCGACAAGCACATTGATTAACCTGAAAAACCTGCAGGTTTTTATACCTGGGCATGGTTATAATGAAATGTTTCCCCCTAGTGGATATCTTATGAACTATGCCACACATTTTTCTGGATTTCGAGGATTTTTTTTGTCAACATGATCCCATGCATGAATCACCACCAAAATGTAGTGGTTTGTTACTTATACCATACCCTACTCTTGAAAACAATTCCACGCATCTCTGTGCATAAGCTTTTGAGTTATATTGCACGCAATCCAACAGATAAATATTACCTGCTGGTGGAGGTAACTACAGCAACATTTTTGTCCTTGAACCTCAAGAAAGATGAGCTTCAACAGCAGAAGTTTACACTGGGTTCAACTTCTGTGAGCCAAGAACTGAAATCAGAGTCAACACTAGACACCCAATCCCTATTAAGATCAGAGAAAGATTAGCCCATGCATTTTCACTTGGATTTTTGCCACATGATTGGGTGACAAATGAGCATGGGTACAGGAAGTGAAGAGGCGTCCCTATTAAAGTGTCTTGTAAATGAGTCTATATGATCACGGTACCAATAAATAAATAAATAAATAAATATTCATATACCCCTAAACCAAAGCAATACATTAGAATCGAATTGAAATGTACCTCTCCTACTGCATTGACCACAGGCAGGTGCCGCAGCCCCATGGTTCTGAACAGGTTAAAGACCTGAGAGACATGTGTGTTCGGAGAGACGGTGTATGGACTTGGGTTCATGTATGGAGTCACATCCTGTAGTAAAAGAGAGACAAGCATCAGCAGAAGTGTGTGAAAATACAGCAGTGTGCAGTGAAGTTGATACACCACCACTATTGTCTAAAAGGGCTTCTAATAAAAAGTAAAAAATTACTTCTCTATAATTTTTGGGTGAAAATGTATTGAACAATGCTATTGTAGGCAATGGGGGAAAAAAATCATTCCAACAAGTATATTGAGGTAAAAGTATGGCTAATAAACAAAATCACTGAAAATACCAATTTTTTCAGAAAAATGGAAAGGTGTCGCAAATTAGATTTTTTTTTACTTTTGCATAGCATGAATCAACTTCAAACCATATGGAATGGTTTAGCTAGTGAAGAAATTGAAACATACAGTGATGCAGTGATGATTACACACTAAAATGAAGATAAATCAGAAACCAAGTACTATTCAAGTATTTATTTCATGTAATATTAGATCATATTGATGAGAATAAGTAAACAAACAAACATATATAGTAAGTAACAAAAATAAAAGTCTCTTTTTTAGAAAAAAAAAATCAATATTTATTGTGCCCACTCTTTACTTTGATTACAGCATTTAACCTTTCAGGCATAGTGTTCACGTATTTTTTAATTTCTTCACTCGCTAAACCATTCCATATGGATTGAAGTTCATTTATGCTATGCAAAAGTTGAAAAAAAAAAATTTTTTTATTGTGACACCTTTCAATTTTTCAGAAAAATTGGTATTTTCAGTGTTTTTGTTTATTAGCCATACTTTTACCTCAATATACTTGTCGGAATTATTTTTTTTAGTTCTTATTGCTTACAACAGACTCGTTCAATACATTTTCGCCCAAAAATTAGAGTAGTAATTTTTTACTTTTTTTATTAGGAGCCCTTTTAGACAAAAGTGGTGCTGTATAATCTTCACTGTACACTACAGAGTTTAGGAAACAATCCGCCCCACTTCAGTTAAAAATGTTCCTCCAACACCAATTAATAAGTAATTAGTTACAAATTAATACTGGACAAAGTTAGCACACCCCCTTTATCTCTATCTCTCTCAATCTTTGTGTGTTTTCTTCTCTTACTTTCTTGAAAGACTCTTACCACTATCATGCGTGGGTTGAGGAGGGTGAGGTCTAAATCGTGTATGTCAGGGAAACGTGGGTAATCCTCTGTCATCTCTGCAAAGGAGAGCCGTGGCTGAGACGCACTCTGCGACAGAGAATAAAATGAGAAAAAAAAAGCGGCATTAAAAAGCTTTGTGGCCTGAAGTTAGGGTTCCTGCTTGAACTATCTGGATTCTTAAGTGGTGCAAATTCAAAAACAAAACAAAAGAACCCAAAGATGCAAATCCTCATCAAAGCAATCTTACAGCAAATCGTCTTAAAACATCCTCCTTTATCACAATGTTTAAGAGTGCTTTAAAAATTCCTGGATCTAGAATCTGATCAGCAGTAGGGCAATTCCCCCGTGATGGATGTTACCTTTGAAAGGTGTCTGGGTCATTTCAACCAGTCTCACACTAAACGATGAGGCCATAAGTCCCTAATCTTGGGTATGGACATAGTTAAGGTCTTGGGATATTTAGGCAAGGAAGAAAAGATATCCATTGCTGCTATTTATGTATTTATTTTTTATGAAAACAAATATATGACTGCAATGTACATTACAAGGAAAAGAGGCATGGAAATGTAATCAAACTTTATCTAAAAATTCTATGAAAACTAACAGCGATACATGATTGTGAACAAAAATCATGTGTAAAAGGGTATTTCTTAATGAATTTAACTTGATTATCATTAATGAATGATTTAAGAACAAGTTGCACCCTTTTTTAATCTATAACTGAAAATAATTTTTGCCTGGCCATGTCCCATATTTCATGGAATTGCCTATCTGTAAGAAGTTTTTGAAAGTCCGCACAAAGCTTTTTCAAAAACAATTAGCTCCCATGGACTCCCGGTCACGGATGGCTGTGGCATTAATCCGGATTCGAACTTGCGATCTCTGGGATTGATAGTCGCGCACCTTGTTTATGCGCCACTCGGGATTTTTGGCCGGGAGTACAAGAGAACTTTGAGATCTTGACCACTGACAGGGAAGAAAGTGTACGCCACCCATCCCACCCAAAGACAATCACAGCATCACAAGTCAAAAATATGGTTTCTGTGAGCTAATGTATGTAGAAGATGGCAGATAATGCTAGTAAACTTCTATACACATTATAAAGAATATGGTGTTTATAGTTATGGACCATATAGTGGCTGTGATTATAGAGAATATTCACGCAAACACTATGTTGATTAGATTGAGAAAATGGTAACAATCCTACAAGTAATTATTTGCAGTAAGACAAACACTGACCGATTGGTTTTCGGCATAACACACTCCACGGATGAGCAGGTTGACAAGCTGCGAGCGCAGGATCAGGCCGTGAAAGGTGAGTGGGCGGAACCTTTCCTCCATATTCCATTCCTCGCTGGGGGACTGATCCGGGTACAGACTTGGGTACGGCACGTGTCTGTCGGAGATGACAAGAGATACCTTGGCTAAATTGTGTCATGTTTTAATTGTGTATTTGACAATTTTTTTACTAATTCATTCTTATTATCTCTTTTACTATAAATATATTAAAGAAGCCTCTATGTGTTGCTTTGTTGAGGCTTTCAGTAGTTTTCACAGAAAGATACTAGTAAAATAATAGACTTATCAGATATACAGTAATATTGACAGCACAAAATGCAGCCAAAAAAAAAATGACATCATGTTCAGCATGGCCTACTGCAGCATCCTGGAGTAAGGTGTGGTAGCTCTAGACTATGTAGGTTCTCATCCAACTATTTAAGGATTTATAACAATAAACAGTGTTAAGCATTACAAGTAATATCAAAAGGTTTTTCAGCTCTTAAAAGCTTGCCATTTAGAGATGCGAGCTTGTTGCAGGAGGCAGACATTACAGCAATCAACCGAGCAGTACATGAAAATAGGCTGGCAGAACCCTGAAGGCAGAACACTATTTAATGAGCTGTAATAAACTGCACACTCTACTGAAACATTACGTTGCTTGTCTCAGAGCTCAGACTGCAATGTTACTAACCAGATGACTCAGCGTAGCTGGCTTTAAACTCTTTCTGGTGACATTACGCAATGCACCAACTTCCAATTATGCTATCAGTATAGTGAAACTAAAAAAGAGCCACAAATGCAGATGTGATCCAACAAAGAAGAAACTGTACTATCAAGTTTATTTTCACAATACAGTTTTAACAAATGGTTCCTGAATATATATGTATTACTACTTCTCTGTAAGTTCACCTGTAAAAATGAAGAGGATAGAAGAGATAAACTGAAGAATATCTGTAACCAATATACCCGTTACCCCAACGTTCATTCAAGATGAATTTAATATGCAGATGTTCCTTATCTGCTTTTGCATTGTAACTGTGACACCAACATTACTGCAAGTAAAGCTTGAATGACTTAATATTTACCAGTTCATCAGAATTTAATAATAATAATAAAAAGTGGTTGAATAGTGGTCTAATCCATATTCCATTATTAACAGACATAACTGACAACAGCCATGCACAGTTAGCAGTTACATTTTTAGAGTCAGTGCTTCTTTATTCTACACTGCTAAAGACATCAATCCATCAGTGCAACAAAATGTGTACAATAATAAACCAATGCATTACACTATATTATATTATTTTAAACCCTCAGACATGGAATGCTTACCCATCCCAAAACCAAAAGCTTGCAGGAGTTGCTTTAACTTCTTACTCACTGACAGGATTCATTCTGTTTATATAGATATTAGTAACTTCTAATTTGAGACTTAAATCTATATATTTATATAAATATGTATGTAGATTTCCGTAGGTATATTTGTAAATATATATAGATATTTGTAATTTTTCTTTATTGAGACTTAGCTTTATCTCGTTCTTACTTGCGCACACACTTTCCTCCGGGATAAGTGAAGCATTCAGATTCGGATTCTGATTAAAAGAAGCTTCATGTCGATTAACGAGGTGTCGTAACTGGTGTGGTCGTAAATAAATAGGGACTTGGATAGCTTTCATTACATCATTTTGGTCAGGTTTACTGTGGCTTATTAATTTATAATGTTTTAGTAAATACCTGCTTCACTAGAAAATGTTATTGACGGATGCAAATAAAAACTGGAGGAGCACTCACAGAGTGCCAGGTACATCCACCATGCAGCATGGACAATATCGCAAATAAGCCATATATGGGTACTGGTGGCGGCACAGTGGCAGAGAGGTTTTCTCCAAGTACTCCAGCTTTCTCCCTCAGTTCAAAGACATGCACATTAGGCTAACTGGCTGATCAAAATTGCCCTTAGGTTTGAATGTACATGGTTGTGTGTACATGTTGCCCCGTCAATAGTCTCGCAAGCTGTTTAGGATGTACTTCCTCTTTGGCCAGTGTCAGCTGAGATAGGCTCCAGCTTCCCCATGACCCTAGTAGAATTAAGTGGTTCAGTGAATGAATGAGTGAGAGGAGTATTGATTCACTTTCCATTGCCCGGATACCGGTTACTGGTGTCCATCCCCACAGCTAGGCCTGGGGACCAGGCTTCTGCCCATGGAGCCCGACCAGGCCCAGCCCAAAGAGGAGATACAGGTCCGCCATCCCATGGACCCACCACCTTGGACTTGCAGCCGCATGTTCTGGACACTCAGGTGAAGAGAAGAGCTGAGCGCTGTCAACCAATCACCACCTGGTGGTAAGCTGGCTCTGATGGTGTGGGAGGCCCAGGCTTGTAGTTAGGGTCTCCTGGGCATATCTGGCGGAGTCTCCTGTCGGAAGGGTCTTTAACTCCCACCTCCAGCAGGACTACAATCACACCCCAATGGAGGCCAGAGACATATTGTCCGAATGGGCCATGTTCTGTGTCTCCATTATCAAGGCTGTGGACCGGAGCTGTGTTTGGAAAGTCATCAGTGCTTTTCATGGGAACAACCCCAAACTGGGTGGTGGACACCTGCGGCTGGGGGCGCCAAGCTAAAAGAGGCCTATAGGGGCCTTTTTGCCTTTAGAACTTCCGAGGCAGCGGACGGGTACTGACAGGCCAAACATGCTGCAGCCTGGGCTGTTGCCGATTCAAAATCTCGGGTGTGGTAGGAGTTCATTGAGGGCCTGGAAAAAGACCATCGGTTGGCCTCAAAAAGGTTCAGGACCACCATCTGGCACCTCAGGAGGGGGAGGCAATACTCCAAAAACACTGTTTACAGTGAAAGTGAGGAGCTGCTCACCTTGACTGGGGATGTTGTCGGTAAGTGGAAGTAATACTTCGAGGACTTCCTCAATCCCACCAACACTCTGTGGTAGAGGAAGAGCCTGGGGGTTCAGGAGGGGGTCTGCCCATCACTGGGGCAGAGGTCTCCAAGGTAGTTAAAAGCTTGTTGGTGGCCGGGCTCCAGGGGTGGACGAGATCTGCCCTGAATACCTCAGGGATCTGGATGTTGTAGGTCTGTCTTGGCTGATACATCTCTACAATATAGCGTGGTCATTGGGAAAGTCTACCCAGGAAAGTCTATTCAAGAGTACTAAAGAGGAGGACCCAACCTATGGTTGAACCTCGGATTAAGGAGGAACAATGTGGTTTTCGCCCTGACAGCAGCACTCCTAACCAGCTCTACACATCCTACAGGATCCTGAATGGGGAATGGGAGTTTGCCCAACCTGTCCACATGTGCTTTGTGGACTTGAAGAAGGATTTCGCCCGTGTCCCTCGAGCTATCTTGTGGGCTGTGCTCCAGGAATATATTATCCCTGGTGGCGTGTTTCAGGCATGTCCAACTGGAAAGAGACTCTGGTTAAGCAGAAGAAGATGAATGAATGAATGAATGAAAATGAGTACTGGTTTTAATTACCCATGTTCTTGTCTTACAGTATGTTCAACTATACATGGACATGACCAAATAAGCAAAAAAAAAAAAACCTCTCTCGATTGAAGGATTTACAAGATCGCTAGTGTTTGACTTTAAGGTCACTCAAGGTTAAAGGCACCTGTCTCATTTTAAAGTCCATATATGGTTTCCTATTTGTGTTCCATATTAATGGCATGACTATTCACATCTGTTTTAAAATTATAAGTGCTCTATCTTTAAAAACTGTGACCTTGCTCAGCCTTTAGCCTTTGACCTTTTCATTCCAAATTCAAATCCTTTCTGGTACTCAGGTAGGGTAGTGTCCCCACCAAATTTGGTGACAATCCATGCACTGGTGTGGTCAGGATTTTTTTTATGTTCAAACAAAAACTCTGGTGATTACAACACAGTCTTGGATGAGGTAATACTAGTCAGGGTGAGAGGGACAAGCCAGAATACCTTCAGCAGTAGGAGTGGGATTAGAAACAAACAGACTGCAGAGTTGACTTTATCTGGTTGAAACTATTCCCAGTACATGCAGCCTACATTCGGTACCACCTGCCTCAATATTTCCACCACGTCTACTTGTTATCTCCACACTAGCGACAGGTATTAGCTTAAGGTAAGGCAAGCTTAGAGTGACACAAGTGGTTGGATGACCCCTCAGACACTGCTTACCTCCTGTCCAGCATCTGCTGCAGGATGTCCTGACTTTCCTCAGCTAGCTCCACCTCCACCTGCTCATCACACATGTTGCGCAGCTCACTTGACGGGTATGATTTCATCGACTGGCACCTCCGTCTCTGCTCCCCTGCCCGAGTCAACACGCTTGTTTTCTACAGAAGGAGGCAACATGCATAGACCATCACTCACTTGTGTATTTATATTTTAAAAATTCTGTAATAATATGATGGAATCAAAAGACTCATGAGAAATGTTGCGGCTAATATCTTTGGAATGTTCTCTCTACTGCATCTCGGGAAAAGATGCAAGCAAATTTAGAAACCATATTATTAATAAGAGGAGAAAACAAGCTATGTTAATGCTTCTATAATCCAAAATGATTTCCATATATGAAGAACAGCAACAACAATGTCGTCTCCATTAAAGTGCGGAATGCTGTTACAAAAGTAAGCCACTGGCTCCACCATGTGGGGAAAAAATGGCACTGTATGAATGCAGTGAGGACTGTGTTACTAATAAAATAAAGGATATGAATAGTCAAATAATAATATTTATTATATACTGCATGGAAAGAGGAGCAAAAATAGCCATTCTATAGAATGTCGTAACCCCTCAGCCAGGATGCCTCAAGAGCATGGAGGACAGAAGCAATTCCCCATACGAACAGTTTCAGACAATCAACATTTTATTGGCCACCTTACTCAGAGTTTTAGGTCATAGGGAGTGCCTATGCAAAAGTTCAGAAAGTATCATGCATATGAGCCAAGCAATGGTCCGGACAAACTTTATATGTTCATCACTTTGCCAATGTAAAAGTTCACATATGCAAATTAGCTACCCCACACACAGGTTTAGGTCATAAGGAGTGCCTATGCAAAAGTTCAGAAAGCTGGCCTGTGCATGAGTCGAGCAATGGCCCGCACGCCCACCTGGCTGCCAAGCCAACGACAATAACCCTGCAGCCATCACCAGCTGAGGGTTAAAAAGCACACTTTTAAATCATGACAGACGAGGGTGAATCTGTATGGTGTGTCTCTAAAGCATTTTCAGAGCTGTGGAAACAAAGAAAAGCAAACTAAATTTAATAGTTTATTTTGACATATTTTAACCGTGACAGAGGCAGGTCAGGTGAGCTTTGCATGTTCTGAGCAAAGATAACACTGGGTTTACACTGGGGCATGATGTCCGCAATCTCCGCGATTAAAAAAAGCATGGAGTTCCACGATTTGTGAGCATGCTTGGTAAACAATTGTGGTATAAAAAGGAGGCAGGGTGCATCCAGGAGATGAAACCTAAAGGAATCAAGATTCCCTGCGATGGTACTTCAAGGTTTCTTATGCTTTGTTAAGGTCTATTAAGGTCTGTTAGGCTACTGTAAGCTTTTACTCTGATTCCTACATTCTATCACAATTGGCGTCAAATCATCATACAACGTAATTTTTAACCGTCAAAAATTTTGCCACCATTAGTGTGATCATCATGAATCCATTCAGTTCTCTCAACCCTCCACACTCCTTACAATTCTCTCAAATTGTAGAGATCGCGGACATACCACCCTAGTGTAAACACAGGGTAAGCTAATTTTGAACAGTCAATTCATGTCTTTGGACTGTGGGAGAAAACCGGAGTACCCAGAGGAAACCCACACAGGCATGGGGAGAACAAGCAAACTACACACAGAAACACCTAAGGCCATGACTAGAACCCAGGACCTTCTCGCAGTGAGGCGAATGTGCTAAGCACTACACCACCGTGCTGCTCTTCTGCAATATTCGTTCAGAGAAAAATAATCACCCTGGCTGTTGTTGATTATTATTTACACATGAGTGTCAACAATAAATCCCTACAGCCATGCTTAAAATACATTCTTTGACAGACTTGCTTACCCTGCGATCAAAAAATAACCACTGTTACACTGGGCTTCTTAACGCAGCTTAACCTCCATGTAATCTGTAATCATCACCCTGCTAATGATAAAGGCTTTACCTTAAATCTGATGTTGTTGCTGACAAGGACGTTCCCCTTCATAAACTCTTTTTCATTCTCACGGTTCTCAGTGACCACAGGGAAGGCGTGATACACGGTGGTCCTCAAGATGCTGACCAGAGACTGGATACGTGTGTGGGGATATACATAGGTCAGGTTGGGCTCCATGATGTCACTGGCGGTTAGTCTGAGAGTGGAAATAAATTAATGAATGGGGGAAAAAAATAACAAAAACACAAAGCCCTTGTACCTCCCTCAAACATTTCTGTTTGTTGGTGTGCATTGAGGATAAACTAAACAGGAAAATTGTAAACTCCGCACTTGTCCATTTCGACTTCAGTCTCCCACTCCAGCAGCGGCACTCCTCTCAGATGAATATGAATATCATAGATTCCCTTATTAAACAAATCTCCTGTCCACTTGGCCACCTGAAAAAATTAAGATGAAATGGTAATATACAAATTATAAATGTGTAACATGACTTCTCTGACACGTTTCTAGATTTGTATTTTGCCCATCTGACTCCTAACCATTCTCTGAAATAATTATTTGTGCACAGGAAACACCACGACAAACATTGTAACCAGGTCAACACTAACTATGTGTTTACCATTAGTGTAATCATGATGGGAAGGCCATACGTGATCTCATTCGTTGATTCGATGAGGATGACGGTCAGACTGATGGTCATGCGTACCACGCCTCCTAGAAAAGCAGCTGCTCCAATCAGAGCAAAGGTTCCTGAGTAGATTTGCATACCAAGATTCCTGAAACATGAAAGAAAAATGCTGAAAATTGGTGGTTCCAGATTACCCCTAGATGTGAGTGTGAGTGTATAAGTGTGAATGGCTGGCTGTGTGTTGGCCCTGCGATGGTTTGGCAAGGTGTTCAGGGTGTACCCCGTCTTCGGTCAGAGTGGGCTGGGATAGGCTCCCAAGACCCAAGTAGGATTAAGCAATGACAGCAAATAAATAAGCAATGAACCCTCATGATCAGTAGGCACGTCATGATGCTGGAAGTAGGCCATTGGAGTGTAAGATTCCTCTTCTTTGCTGGCAGAAGAAACTGATACAATCTTCTACTGTTATTCCATCCACCTCAATGCTTGATGTGTTTTGATGTTCGGTTTTGAGATGCTTTAATGCTCACTGTGGGTGTACAGAGTGGTTATCTCTCTCCTCTACAAGTCTCACACCATTCAGTGCAAACAATACAGACTGCTGTATGTATAAATTCCAGGAGGGCAGCAGTTTCCATCTGGCACTGACAACCACACCACATTTCAAGGCCCCCCTCCCCGCCCCCCGCATGATCTTTATGTACTGCTGCCACACAGTAAGCTCATTTTAATCCTAATAATGTGAAATTATGTGATTGTAATAAAAACGCTTAATATAGCCTACTATATACATACATTTTGAGGATATTGGCCACTAGGCGTCCGAGAGAGGCTCCACACAGTAGCGAAGGGACAAAGAGTCCACTAGGGACAGAGACACCATACGTCCAACAGCTCAGCAAAAAGTATAGCACAAAGAATAGAGAGAGGGTGACTGGACTAAAGGTGGCTAGGGAGAGAAAGAGAGACGAGGTGACAGTAAATACACAAAGCATCATTTACATCGCAAGAAGTTATAGGTTTTAATGGCAGACATATAAACAATAGTTTTGCTTTTTGCAATCATTTCATTTATTATCACCTCAGCAGATAAATATCAGTTAATTGATCAGAAAGTGGAAACACCCTGCATGACACATCCTGACACAATTTTTGTACTTCTGTTACCATAGCTATTGAATCCTTCGCACTCAGATCTAGCTTGTGACTAAATTACATGGTAACAGAAGTACATGGTCATCTTCCAATGACAATTTTACAAAAATGATTCAAAAACTCAGCATGCAAAATGACAAATAATGAATCCGATGTACACAAGTAAACGTGCAATGATTAGGATACAGAATGCGTGGAAAAACGCCAGTTTAAAGGGAAATTAAATTAAATAATAGCTTGCATACAACCCCCCCCACCCAACCACACACACACACACACACACACACACACACCATTCGCTCCTATAAACAAAACAGACACTTGTCTGATGCATGCTAACGGAAGCTCATATTACTAACACTAACTAGACAATGCAAACTATCAAATGATTTTTTGTTTGAAAGGCTTGCATACATAATTTCACATTCCACTTTGTGTGGAAGTGTGTGTGGGAGTGAACAGGCAACAGACGTCTCACCGTCTTGGTGGAACAGCTGATATATTGCAGCCTCCTGGGGGTTGAAGAAAAGAGTTGCCATATCATTGTAGGTTTTATTGGAGCAAAAGTACCGCCGTATCGTTGAATTCACATCCTCATTTGGCGACACCTACAAAAACAAATTAATAATAATCATTAAGAAGACAACATTTTTTAAATTAAAACCTTTAAAACCATTATTGTTATTGATACATATCAATAACAATAATGTCTACAAATTACTTGTAATCCTGTACTAATCGAAACAACAAGAACAATATCATAAAATATAGATTTTTATTACTGTCCCATAAACATACAGTTGTACATGCATTAAGTAAATTTCTGGATGTAGTGTGTTTTGGGTTTAAAAAATGTCACAATTCATATTATATATACATAATATACTTTCTTAATTCTTCATATATTCCTACGCAATTTCCATGAAAAGTTTTTAACTTTAAAAATGTTCAGATTTCTCCATTTTGCATCCCTAGGCAAAACATAAGGAGCTACTGTATACAATAAAGTATATTGCCGAACAGTGCAGAGTTCAGCACTTCTTCTGAATATCAACATTCGGTAACACTCTACCTCATCTATACATTATAATAAATTCATTATTAAATACCCAAAGAAGCTTTAGTAACAAGCAAACATTTTACTACAGTTACATTTACCAACTTTACAATATATTTGTTGAATATTGCTGTCAGTGTAGATGATGTTTAACCATAGTTTGGAGCACTGCCTGTGTGTGGATTCTTATGTTCCCCCATGTCTATGCCCTCTGGGCTCTCTAGTTTTTTCCCACCTTACAAAAATATGCTAGTATATGCATTGTGTTGTGTGATGGACTGGTGTCCTATATAGTTTTGCATCATTCTCAGTGTTCCTAGTACAGGTGCCGGATTCAGCACAACTTTTACCAGAACAAAGCAGGCATTGAAGATGAAAGGAATCTTTTATTAAATCATTTTAACCAGGAAAAACTAGAAAAATATGATGTCTAACTAGCAAGCTTTAGTTAGAAGAAAAGTCTAATACTTTACAGGTTTAGATGAGAGTTTTACATTTTAATTTAAGACTCAGTTGTTGCTGGCATTCATTCAATGACCAGAGTCAATGTTATATGGCCAAACAGGAGAGACAAGTAACCCTAAAATTAGCCTAATATACATACATTATAGTCAATAACATGAATGAATTCAGTAAGAATAATGTTGTTATGTTAAGTTAGGGAGCACAGCCTAACTTGAGTCATGAGACTGACTGATTGAGAAAGAATTTATGTTTATATTTATTTTTTAGAATAATGCCAGACAGAGCAGTAGCTTTACACAAGACAGACTTCTTTCTCCAAGTTTGAGCTTTACAATGCATTTTATTAAACCCTGTGGGACATTTTAACTGAGCGCAAATAAAGTGTGAAGTCTGAGATGTGTAACATGCACTGGAGAAATCTTGTCACTCAACACGGCTGCTTTGGAGCATGGAATAATTTTAACACAGCAATGCTGCCTGAAGCAAAGTAACAGATTCCTGTTCAAAACAAATGAGAGAAAACATAGCAACAGTAACAGCAGCAGCTAATACTAACTTTAAGTCTTTGCATCGTTGTGCTTTATGGAAAAGTTGTGCTTCCTGCTCAGTATTTACGTAAAAATCGAAATCATTTATGATTTTAAAATAAACACAAGACATGATGTAATGTTTTACTTGTCAAAGCCTGATCTGCTGAGAAAATCATAGAAAATGACAGGAAAACAGTGATGTAATATAACAGGTTAAAAAAATAGGCACTTAACACCACACAAGTTCTTAATTGCCATTCTCACCAACAGAATTCTGTGTTTTACAAACATCAAGAAAACACACCCACACCAGCGGTACAACTTGTGAGTAAAATATGGCCTACATCAATATGTCTGTCTTTTTAATGCACCATTAAAATTTTTGTTTCGCTTCAGCATGTGACTGAAAGAATCATTTCACAACACGTATGTGGCTTATATTTCACTTACCAGCTATTTCCTGTAAGAGGTGAAACTTCACAAACTTTTTAATTTTATCCATAATTTAAAGTAATAATAATTAAAACATTTATAAATAAATTCAATCATTCATTCATTTTCTAAGCCACTTAATCCTGACTAGGGTCGCGGGGAGGCTGGCGCCCATCTCAGCCAACTCTGGCTCAGCCGACCTAGCTCACCAGGCAATTGCAGTACCAACACACACAACCAATCACTCTCACACCTAGGGTAAATTTGGAACTAACAATTAGCCTAATGTGCATGTCTTTGGACTGAGGGAGGAAACCAGAGTACCTGGAGGAAACCTATGCATGCATGGGGAGAACAAACATATAAATAAAAAATAAAAAATAAAAAATAAATAAACACTTATTTTGGTGCAAGTGCTGTAAGGCATATACAAATGAATTGTGATACTCAATTTAAGCAAATAAATTGTGATACAATTGCCACAAATAAATTGTGATACATTATGGAATAAACCTTTTTCTTCCATTTCTACTGGGGCCCATTGAGCTTTTAGGCTTAAAAGCAGGTAGATAACTTCAGAAATAATGTAGCTTGAAACTTGAAACCAAATCTTGCCCACTTGACCATCTGAGAACTCCTTGATCAACTATAAGAGATGTTTTAGATTTTAGCTGGAGATGAAACCTAAAGGAAGGCAGCACTTTGGTAACAGGGTTAGTGACCCCAAGCTATATTATTTTATAACCGAATGTAGTATGGCATTGAAGCAGAATTAAAGTAATGTAATGAAGTATTGCTAGAGCTAATGCGGAGACTTGGAGAATTTTTCGAGCTAACAGTGTTCCTCTTGTTCAGGAGGTTTTGCTGGACCTACTCTACACTTTAAAAGACTACATTTACACAGCATTTGTGATTAATAAACCGAAGGAATCAAATTGATGAAAATAATTGTTGACAACTGGCCTACTTAGCCACAGTGAACATTGGAGAAAGTGAACCTGTAAACAATTTGCCTGTAAGAGCTAAAGAATGTGATTCCCCATCTGTTAGTGAGAAGTGATACCCTACAGCTCCTTAAGCAGTGGTATTTCTTCTTTATAAAATATGGACACTCTGATCTCCCCATGGCAGAGTGTTAACTGTGCCTCTGCAACTCCTCTGTTCCTGTCCCTGCTCATTTCCCCATCAGTATGTGAGCAATATAGAAACACTAAACTCAATGCAGCACCATGCTCTTGATCTAACAGAAGTGCAAGAATTAAGCCATGTCTGTAACACCATGAAATGAACTCACCGAATGCATTTCCACAGATTAAGGATACACTTACAAGTTGGCACAAGTGATAAACATGACTAGTGTTCTTCTTGACACGATGAGCAAAAAGTTCCAAAACTTTTTTAATAAAAGCCCGTTTTAATAAATCTTTATAGTCTGTAATGGCTCATAAAAAGTTGTTGATTTTAGCATCATCACCAGAGATGAATGCTGCAAGGTCAAACAGAGCAGTGATCTAATGACCTCACTTCCTCCAGCCCATGGATGAGCCTGGACAAAAGGAAATGTATTCATATTCTGCACATGGGTATTACATAGAGAAGGTATTGTATATATCCAGCAAAAAAAAAAAAATAGATAAGTAAATAAATAATCAGGCATCAGTTTATACCATTGAAAAGCACATTTTAAGGGATTTCCATGTAAAAAAAATAAAAGTACAACACAGACAAAACACAAGCAATGGTAATTTACAAACATATTCTACAGTAGATAGCATCTTTTATATGAATAAAATAGCTTTTAATATCTCTTATTGCTTTAATTTGTATTTAATTGGTGGTCTTTGGAATGCAGGCCGGAGCAAATGCAAATAGTACAGATAAACTAACCACTAACATTAATAACCTATATTTTTCTTCTTGAAAACCAAAAACATCCGCTAAAGTAGCCATTTGCTAGCCTATTTGTTTTATCTTCCATTAGCAGTTCAATAACAATAAAAACACTGTGTGATCTTGTTCATGTGCGATAACTTGGCAGTGCAAATCTGATATGTACAAAATGGAAAAGTTCCAGATCAAGTGTTCATAAATGGAAAAAGACATACAATTTCAAGAGAAAAAAAAAAAACATATATACATTAGATATAACTAATATCATCACACCCAGTGCAGCCGTCATTTACACTTGAATACAGGAGTAAGCAAATGGTTTCACATAGGCACTGGGGCTAATTCCATTTTATTTTCAAGAGATAACACTGTAACCCTTTAATTAAAGCTTCTGAAAACATTTTGAAAAATCATGAAAACTGGGTATAGATTTTTTTTTTTAAGTTTGTGTTATTTGCCCAGTGATTATGTTATTAATAAATAAGGACAGTGGTCAATACATTTATTGTTACATATGTATACTAAAAACAAATCTATTTTTGCTATCAGTCCAATGTGAGAGTTTTTTGGTCCAGTGGGTATACATCCACTTATAATAAAAATGGATTTATATCAGTCACGAATGAGATTTCTAAATAAAATACAAACTTTTCTGCAAGTCTATCATAAAGATTTGGTTAACTTACGGCATGTTTTTTCATGTATCCTCTTAACGCTTATTAATATAAAGAATGACAGGCAACTCTGAAATTGAAAGAGAAAAGCCAAGATTTAATCATAGATGACCACAAAGCTTAAAATGGCCAGGTTTTCATGTAGAGAAGCCATAGGGCCATTTAAAAGATAGCTGATGTGAGAGGAGAATGATTATAGTATTTATAGATAGAGAGGACTGCCAGATTCAGAGAGCTGGGTCATAACTGACTGGAAAAGAGAAAAAACTCACAATGGGTTACGTAAATACACCCAGTCTACTGTTAATGGTTTCACCATAGCTGAATCTTAATGCAGACAGGCATAAAAACAGAGAGAGAGAGAGAGAGAGAGAGAGAGAGAGAGAGAGAGAGAGAGAGAGAGAGAGAGAGAGAGAGAGA
>JAOUQZ010000034.1:6021101-6037003 GCA_028564935.1 Neosilurus hyrtlii
CGGTCTCTGTACGACCGGAGCAGGAGCTTGGTTCGCATTGCCGGCAGTAAGTCAGACCTGTTCCCAGTGCATGTTGGTCTATATATTATTGTATAGTCTATATCGATTTTTTTGTACAATTCATATTTTAATTGTTTATACCTTTGGCATTTAACATAGACAGCAGATGATTTATTTTTATTTAATTTCTTTTAAGGGAAATTATTGCCTATGTATTTAACCCAACCAAAGTGAGCACACACATGGAGCAGTGGGACAAATTGGGGTGCCCGGAGAGCAGTTGGGGGATAGGTGCCTTGCTCAAGTGCACTTCAGCCTTGAAGGTGGAGGAAGGGAAGGTACAGCTCACTACCCCCTGCAGCCACACATTTTTCCTGCTGGTTCAGGAATCAAACCAGCGACCTTTCAGTCCCAAAGCCGCTTCTCTAACCACTAGGCCACGGCTGCCCCTAAGGAAAATTTTCTTGTACAGGGAAACATGTTTCCTGACTATATACACATGACAGTAAACTCTTTGAAGTTACCTTGGTGTTACACCACTCTGTGATACACTCCCAGCAGAACAGATGACCACAGGGGGTTGTTGTGGAGTGTCTCCTCTCCTCTAAGCAAAGAATACAGCGAGAAGGACGAGAGGAGGACGTTTCCTGTGGACTAAACAATGACAGAAAAACACTATCTGTGAGATAAAGAAATTCCTAATGAATGTTCATAGACAGAAGTCACTGCAGGGGGTAATGAGGGTTATTTAAATTGTCTTCCACCAGTAATACCCCCAAATTCATTAAACTATTCACCCCATCTCCTCTAAATATGCAACTATGCAAAATAAATATAGGTAATTTATTTTAAAGCGCAGGGCAAGGTTTATATTAATGCACATTGTCTTATATTTCCATGTTTTTATAATCTCTAGAATATATACAGGCAAACCACATCCATGGATATAACAGAAATATCTGTGTAAGTGTCGATATTGATGTATTTGAGAATTTTAGCACGTGAAAATAATCTGAAATGTACGTATAACAAAAGCTTTAAGCATTTATGAAAGAAGTTTCCAGTGTTAGTGCTTTGGAGATCAGAGGATACATCAGAGAAATGCGTGGTCTCCACAAGAACACAATGAATAAAGCTTTGATTAACTTAATGGAAAAAGACACCTTCACGAGCGGATGTTTTAACCATTAAGCATTAAAGCATTAATACCACCTGTCTGATCTGAGGCTAGGCTGCCGGATACGCAGCAAGCTGTAATGCCCTGTGTTTTCCAACACCTTTCTATCATAGCCAGCATTAACAGCTTTGGCAATTAGTTACTAGCTTTCCCTGCCACGTGCTTCAATGAGCCTTGGAAAGCCATGTCACTCTTGCCAGTTCATTAGAAATGAAGTGGGCAGTGGTGGCTTAGTGGTTAAGGCGATGGGTTACTGATGCAAAGGTCAGCGGTTCAATCCCCACAATCACCACTGTCTGGCCCTTCAGCAAGGCCCTTAACCCTCAATTGCTCAGCTGCAAAAAAATAAATAAAAATTATATTAATATTATAAGTTGCTCTGGATAAGAGCATCTGCCAAATACTGTAAATGTAAACATAATTATGAGCACTGACAGGTTACAGTGGCACCTGCCACAGTGGGACATATTAGGTAGAAAGTGAACAGGCAGAAGCTGATGTGTTGGAAGCAGGAAAAATGAGTGAGTGTAAGGATCCGAGTGATTTTGTCAAGAGCCACATTGTGATAGCTAAACCACTGGCTTGATTCATCTCCAAAGACAGCAGATGTTTTGGTGAGTAAGTTCGGTCTTGGAGCTATTTGGTGACATGCACCTCACCTTCTGTTAAATGTTAAATTGGCAATGATAGCACTAGTATCAAGTAAACATAGTATTCACTCCAGTTAACACTGTTATAACCACCTGGTCAGTATTTTAGTTAGTAGAGCAAAAAAGTATGAGACTATATGCAATCCAGGATTTTTTCCACATTTCACAGGAAATAAAAAGAAGATTTTTAAAATTTTTAAATACTTTAAATAAAAAAGTGTGACCTTGACCATATTAATTGCTTTGTTCCTTATTCCTTCATATATACGATACTTGGATGGATCTGAACTTAAATGGGTCAAAAAACTTGAATGGATTTAAAAAAAATAAAAAATAAAAATAAAAAAAAAGAAAATGGGGGCTTACCAAATAGGAAATTTAGAAATCCATTTAAATATTTCAGATACAGATGTTTCACCCAGGTCGCATTGCATTAAATCAGAAAAGCCTAAAAACAGAAACTTTTCCTCCCCAGTCTGTATTAAAGCTTTATTAATTATTTAATGACAGTTTAGTTGAAATAGTACTATATAATACTTTTTATTATATGGGTATGAGGGGTATTGTTGTCATGCGCAATGTCCGTCTGTCCGCAGTTGCATTCTGTGTACTGACTCAAAAACGCCATCACCAATCATCACTTTTGGTGTGGATGTTGGGACTGTGTAACTACACAAGCTAACCAATTTTCAATGCAGTTGAATACCCAATATAGCCGCCGCAGCTGCCATCTTGAATTTGCATTCTGCACACTAGCTCAAATACGCCATCTCCGATCAATACCATTTTTAGTGTTGATGTTGGGACAGTAACTACACAAACCTTTAGATTTTCATCGCTGTCGGCTATCCAATATGGCTGCTGCAGCTATCTTAAATATGCATGCTGTGCACCAACTCAAAAACCCCATCACTGATCATTACTATTTTTGGAATGGATTCTGTGTGGAGATCTGAAGTGGCTGAAGTGGTCCCACCTTGAGGGAAGCTTCCTGTGCTGCGTCCACTCGTGTCTGGCACGCTGCCTCTGTCTCAGGTTGTTAAACTGCAGAGCAAGTGTGACGACCAGTTGCAGCAGAGACACACATCCTAAAAGCCGGTAGCTGGTCCGGATACCTTTATCGTCCACAGCCATCCCCTGCACTCTGAGCTGAAAAGAAGGAGAAACTGAATTTCAACTGAGGGTTTGTTTTGCTGTTCCAGAAAGTGCTCTTGTCACGTTACGGGTGGCTTAATGGCAAGTAATGGTTTATAACCACAATAACTACCAAACAATTCAATGAACATCCCTGGCTGTTTTGTGTAGAGTGCTGCATAAAAATAATTCAAATGCACACAATATTATCAGATTAAAAGCCCAACTCACATAGCTGATGCCTGATGTCCTTTTAGCCAGATGATAAAAGGAACCACTAATGTAGAACAACGCCACATGCAACCTGTGCAATATGGTGATTCCTTGCTGCATGGCGAGAAGCACAGGCTTTAAAGATTTCCTCTGCTGACTATTCAGCATTCTCACCGCCCTCTGAATCCACGTTTTTATATAGGACATCGGGCTCCAGGATAATGCCGTGTCTTGCTGAGCATGCTGGGAATCCCAATCCTCAACCTCCAACTCATGCTCGATACAGACCAGGAGTTTGTCCAAGACATATGGTGCAAAGGTGTGAAACAGAACAAGAGCCAGTCTGCGGGTCCGAGACGGAATCCTGCGTTTTGTGGGGTCGACCTGGATAATGCTGACATACTCTTCGCCTAATGTCTGATATCCTATGGGGACAGATTACAAGTTAGACCGAGATTCGCAGTGAGGTTGTGATGCTGCAGTGATTCAGCAGTGATTTTACCTGAGAGAGTAGTCAGTGCATAATAGACCAGATCTGACAATAGTTCCACTTCTTTCCTCCACTGTAACCACCGTCTTGATCCTAAATTGAGAAGGGGAAACCTACTAGATCACAGGTTCTCATACCTGGCCTTGGAGAGCTTAAGTGTTCGCTCTTCTCTAACGATCCAAGAATTTATTTATAGAGTTCAAGCGGTGACATCACTCAACTCTACAGGACAGGGTTTTTACACCAGAGGTATCCAGTGTCAAACTCTGTCACCTTATTGTTGTTGTGGACGGCCGGATCTAAAAGTCCTCCTCCTCCATTATTAGCGATCAGAATCACATGAAACTCGGCTGACTTGTTCTTGTAGAAAATAGCTAGAATTCGATGGAGCGAGACTTTGGACTTTCGGAAACAGAATTATGACATCATAACTGAAAAACGAAGAATTCTAACTCCAACTGCTCCATGATGCAGGAACCGAATCGAACTAAATTTGTCAACAGTATATTATGCAGCAATGCCAACAATTCTGCGGGGTTAGGTTTCTCCATTTTCCGACCCGGATGTGGAATTATGACGTCACATTCATGAAAATTCAAAGTCCTACACCTCCGTTATTACTGACTGGAATCGCATGAAACTTTACAGGGTGATACTAGATGGCCTGCTGAACAATTCAGTGGGGCCGGATCTTAGATGTCCAAAGCGGAAATGGAATTATTGGCATTACCAGCTATGTAGCAGGATCCGAGTGCGTCACAGATATACTTCCGGTGTATAGCTCAACTCTTACACAATAACAACAAACCATGTCACACTTACCAGCAAGTGTTTGGAAAGCCTCGTTTGCATTATTTCTAAGACCTGTTTGATAGTATTCGTCTTTCTGAGAAGAGCGAATCAGCTGCGGCTGGTTAGCTGGAATAAGTGGCATTATAAACTTTAAATAACTTTAAAAGAGCTACTCTAGCTAAAACTGTAGTCACACAGAAAGACAAATCATACTTAATTAAACATGTACTCGGAATAAACCCCATAAAGCTCACTTATATTAGCTTTGTGCTAATATTCAACAACCGTTGCTGTAGACATGAACTGCACACCTTTCACTTCCGCGTTAGTCACGTGCATTCAGAGGCGTATTTCTATTGGTTGTTCAGACGCTTCATATGATAAGCAGAGGGACAGAGTAACGTCGGTTTTCATTTGGGTTGCCAGAGTTGTGCGATAATCCTCCATAATGAGTGATTTTAGTGGTTGGATATTTTATTCATAACGTTAGTTTAATAATAAAAAAATTACTAAAGCACGATTTAACATGTTTTCATAAAATAATCCAAACATAGATTATTAAATGCATGTCCAAAGTGTTTTAAGCATTTTATACCCTAAACTAAAATAAATTTTATGCAAATTACCAAATTGCAATATACAGTACTGTATACCAAGTGAGTTTTTACACTTATTGTTTAATAATATAATGGGTTTATTTGGTTTTAGAATTTAATTATGGTTTATTATTTTACATTAAAAAAATCACAACAGATGCATGAGCTCTGCACACAAGTGTGAGCAGGTACATATTAAGTGTGTGACTCTTTAAGAGTTTTAGTATATATGGTACTATGCAGAAAAACAAACTAAAACATACTTTTTTTATGGTTTATTTATTTTACATATTTTAACCATTACTGAGCTCTGTGCACTCTGAGCAGATGTAAACCACATGTAGTTAATAGTGTCAGTGGCCCAATCATACAGACATTTGTGCATACTACACAGAAATGCATGTGAACCATGCTGTCCTTAGACTCATGGTTAGTGTATAGTTTTTGGAAACTCAGTGAGTTAAAGCAATGATTTTATGATGAATTAATTCATGAATTAGTCTGTTTGTTTATTTGTTTTATTTATTAATTTTTATTTTTTAAGTAAAACAATAATGATACATCCTGCTCCAAGTGACTGTGACAGTGAGTGATAGTCATTTTGATTCAAGCATGATCCACTCTGGATAATTTTTATAAATCCCCTAATAACCGACCAATCAGATTACAATTCAATCCAATTCAGTTTTATTTGTATAGCGTTTTTTACAATTGACATCCACAGGGCTTCATTTTGCACTCAATTCATATGTTGACTTTTAAAAGCCAATGGACTCCTACTTGGTTATATCTTATATCTTGGACTTTTAATGCTTTATATCCCCTGTGATCATTCGAAACTAAAAGTACAAATAAGGGAACATGCTCAAAACAATACTGAATAGAAAGTCTGTCTGGAGGCTCTATTTAGATAAACCCTGGGCTTCAGTTATTTCAATGCAAAATCCGGTCTCTTCTTGGGTTTTTTTTTCTTTCTCATTCCACTCACCACCTAATTCATACTCTGTCATTTTCCGTTTCTGTCCCTAGTGTAAGTGGCAGAACCAGTTTTTTTTTTTACTCTTGTGATCCACCCGGATGCAGCAGCACAATTCAAATTCAGCAGTAAGGAAACTGAAAATTGCTTTTATATTGATTTGATTCATTGCAATAAATAAATAAATAAAATTAAAAGCATGACTTGTGTCAAGACTTCAACTATGCTGAGGCAAGTCTTGTTTGATTAAAGATTTACCAGAGCCTATAGTATTCACTGGAGCAAACGTCTTGCCTCTGTTTACACTTGTGGAGGAGCAGAGCCTTTGTTTTTTTTTTTTTTTCTTTTTTATTCTTTCTCTTTTTTTTTAATGGAAGATACATGTGGGTTCTTGTGTACTGGTTAACTAAGGAAGGCAGCAGGACTTGGATTTCAACTGATATAACCTAACAAGCTTACTGAGGTATGGCTGCTTTTCAATTCTGTTACATGTTCTCTGTTGTACAGGATCTTTATAGTTCCAATAGCAGACACTGGAATAAAATCTACTTTACTTGCAGGATTTTATTATGGTTAAAACCTCACTACAGTGACAGTATTATAAACTAATAAAACAGAGTGTTGTTACTTTCTTTTTTTTATCAGTTTTGAAAATGTTCCAAAGTGTAATTGTGTTAGTAAAGGAGCAGGTAACAGAGTGCATCGTTCTGTATATGACTAAAAGCCAAAACTCCTTTTTAATTCAAAGCAAAGAGCAAACCCTTCACAGTTATGTTTTGCATGACTGCAGTAAAATTATAGTGTCCTACAAGCAGGACTTTGTCCTCTTAACAGACACTACTAGCTCACTTACTCCCTCACTCATTTGCTGAGCCGCTTAATCCTACTCGGATCATGGGAAAAGCGGAGCCTATTTCAGCCGACACTGGGCGAAGATGGGGTACACCCTGAACAGCTTTCCAGACCATCACAGGGCCAACTACTAGCTGTGAGAAAAAAGTACTTGAACTATTTCCCATTAAAACCCAAACAATTCATTACCATTATGAATTATTTTGGTGGCACAAACTATTTGAGTTGAACCAATTTACCTGGATTTAAGTGTTTACTACATCCGTGTTCTCTAAAGAGGCTCAGAGAACGAGTAGGAAAGCATCTGTGCACTGGATGACAAGTAGGTATGAAATACTAGTGGTAGAAGACTTGTTTCATTACTGAAGCTGTTACAACCTCATGCATTCTCTAGGAATCTCATACACAACATTTCAGCATGTTTCCCATGTGCTCCTGCTCACTGCACCCCACCCCACTGCCCGCCTCCTCTTCTGAAGACTCTTTTGCCTTTACTTGTCCAGTGTTGACACAGTTTTTACCCCATACGGGAACACCCACTGTTGACAAAGAACTTTGAGATGACATCAGCTTCCTTTACCTGGAACGTGGAGCGGTGCATTTTGTAGGTATGGAAATCTAAAAGCAGATTTAGTGCAAAGGGAGTGGAGTCACCCTGAGGAAGGTGTGTGTATCTGTGTGTGTGTGTGTTTCACTATTACTGTTACACCTTGGCTCTGGGATTTACTGGTGCCTGCCTCAGGAAGATTGCTTCTTCTGTCTCACAAAGGTAAAGTGATCCTCTTTATATTTGTATTCTTTATAGAGAAATATTGTGGCATGGTAACATGTCTGCCCAGGTGTAGCTGTAGAGCTGGATCTCTGATGGATGGGTTTCTAGATTGGGTTTTCACTGTTGGGGCGATATTGATCTGAAACTCTATACATCTTACCTGTAAGAGTGAGCAGAAAACAAGAATAACAAGGCAAAGCTTTCAGGTGAGGGAACTCTCAATGGATCAGAAAATCAGGGTTTATTTTAAAACGTCTTTTAGTGCTGTCAGGATTTGGCACTGATCATTTTTGACAGGAACAGCACTTCGGGCCAAACTGTGAATTAGACACTGGTTTCTAAACGGAACAGCGCTTCAGGCCAAACTACGAAGCAGGCACCCATAAATTAGATGCTAACTCATGTACTTAGACATGAAACAGCCCTCCAATTATGTCATGTGAAAGGTTTACAGCGTGTCCCCTTGTTGATCCAGATTTTCCCTTAAATCTACCTTTAATCTCCAAGGTTTAAGGCACAGTTGGGTTTCTCAGGGCCCTCCTTTTAAATGCAGTTTAAGAACACCTAAAAAATCTAGCTCTGAGTTAGCCTACACTTGAAAACTTTTTTCTTTTTTTCTTGTCTTGAAGGCGGCATTGTGAGGTGCAACATGAACCGGTTGGTTGAAAGGTAATGAAAAGGCTTATTGTGTCGACTGTTCCATGTGACAAAGAGTGACTTGGAGTTATACTCCAATTTGCCAGCTGGTGACCTATGACACTAGTTTTGTTGGTAACCCTATACGAATGAAATATTTGCTAAAATGTAGGCAGTATGAAAAATAAAGAACCTGCACCTTTAAGTGTCCTCAGGTCTTATCTCAGTCTTTTATTGTTGCTGATACCTGGTATGATCATGCCACGGAATGGGAATGACATGAAGTGGATGATAAATACTGCATACTTTAAACTGAAACAATCAGTTGGAAGAAAGTAGTATAATGCCAGTGTCATGCATTCAGTGGAAGCATGAAGTAGGGCATGCTAGCATTATATTTAGTAATAAATGCTGCAGGAGAGTAAATCAGAAATGCTTAAAAGACCGTGGGCCCACAGTATTTGTGTAAACTCATGTGGTGACCCTGCCCATTTAATTAGGCTAGAGAAAAGCTGTGTGTGTGTGTGTGTGTGTGTGTGTGTGTGTGTGTGGAGGGGTGGGGGGATGGGGGATGGGGTGTCCCACTTCATGCTTTTTAATTTTGCATGGCACTTTACTGCCTATTAAAATGATATTTATGTTTCTAATAGAAATGTAATAAAGGCCATTTTCAATTATTTAACACCAGCAAATTTTAACACTTGCATAAAATTAAGGGTTAAATATTGTTACTGTTGCATGTTTTTGTCACAAATACTATTTTCTGTCTGTTTAAGTGTCTTGACATTGTGTTGTGTGAATGTTACTCAATGCTAAGACAAATCTTCTGTCCTGTTGTTTTTGGAAGCAAGATATTTCCATGACATTTTTTTTTAGCTAAAAAATGTATTTTAATTCTAGTGAGCCAGGACTCTCTTTCCTCTCATAATTACATACCATCTACAGTTACTAACTACAGTTACTGAGTAATTTCTCTAAGAACTTTGTGCAGAAAGTGCAAACCTTAGCCAAGCCAACAAAAAAAACAAAATATAACAGAGAGTACATAGTACCCCCTGCTGGGCCTGTTGTTGTACCACACTTCCAAAAAATCATCTCTCAATCTCACAATGTTACATAATGCTTAAAAAAATTCCTGAGTCCAGAATTTGATCTATGCATAAGAAAATATGGTGAAGTCTTCCTTATCCAAAGTCCCGCCTCTTAGAGAAATGTCTTGCGCAATCTTTCTGAAAAACAGACAAACCCGACCAAAAAAAATGTAGGTATTTACTGAATAATATGATGTAAGATAAGATGAAAATGGGGGCTAACATGGACACAAACAACTAACAAGGCTAACATGGACTCAAACAACCATTCGTACTCACGTTTACACCAAGGGGCAATTTGGAGTAGCCAGTTGACCTAATTGGCATGGTGGTATAGTGGTTAGCACATCCACCTCACAGCAAGAAGGACCTGGCTTCAAGTCCAGGGCTTGGCGAGTTCCCTGTGCTTGCGTGGCTTTCCTCCAGGTACTCCGGTTTCCTCCCACAGTCCGAAGACATGCTCATCGGCTGTTCCAAATTGCCCCTAGGTGTGAGTGTGACTGTGAATGCCTGTGTTTGTTGCCCTGTTCAGGGTGTACCCAGCCTTCGCCTAGTGGCAGCCGAGATAGGCTTCCGCCTCCACTTGACAAAAATTAGTTTGCCTTGAAATATCAATTCATGAGTGTGTCCACCACTGAAAATATTACTGTATCTCCTGAAATATGGACACTGCACATTTAATTGTCTCATTCTAAACTTAATCTGCATGAGGGTGAGTATAATAAAAAAACAAACCTTCGCATACCTGCTCTGTCTTTCAGCAGTAGATGAGTTAATCACATAAAAGGATTTGTATCTATTTTAAAGAAAGTTTTTGTACAGAATCGGGTGAGAGCAAGGGTGAAACTGGGATCGTTGCGTTTCCCTGTACCAGTTACCTTCAAATTAGAACACAATGGTCTGAGATGAAAAACGTGCCAGAAATCTTCATTTCACATTTTCTGCAAAGTATATAAAGAAATCTTACAGAAGAGTAGCTTTCTGTTTGTATTGTTTATGTTCTGATCGTTTTCTTTTCATTGGTTTACCTGAGGTGGTGTTGTGGTTAGCACGTCCACCTCACAGCAAGAAGGTCCTGGGTTTGATTCTTGAGCTCAGGTATTTCTATGTGGAGTTTTTATGTTCTCCCAGAGCATACTGGTTTCCTCCCACAGTCCAAAGACATGCATATTGGCCTAATTGACTGTTCCAAATTGCCCCGAGATTGTGTGAGTCTGTTGGCCCTGCGATGGTCTGGTGAGCTGTTCAGGGTGTACCCTGCCTATAATCACTGTTGGCTGACATAGGCACCAGTTGCCTTGTGACCCTAGTAGGATTAAGCACTTTGGCAAATGAGTGATGAGTGAGTGAGTAATTAATGTACTCTGAAGGGCCCAGAAGTGCAAAAGGGATTTTTTACAATTGTGTAATATTAGTACATCATTCATATCCTGTTTTCAGGTCACAAGTTAAATCAGGGTGCTTAAACCCAGACATATTTGTCATGTATTTAGCTTTCAGCCCCGCATTGCTGAGTAGGGGGATGTTTGGTTAGAGCTGTTGGTTTTTCCCTTTGACGAGTATCCAGGTGTTGTGTTTGCTAACATGTCTCCTCTTGTTGCCCTCAGGCCTAAACTTGTCCCATCACAACACTGTCCCATTGTTTAACAGGGTGGAAGTGGCTGAGTTTGTGTTTTGGCTAAGCCGTAACCTCTTGTCGTACGTTATTCATGGTTTTATCTGATTGTAACCGCGATCATCAGTGAGGTAATGTGTGTCGGAAACAAATTCAGGATCTGAGTATTTGTGTACGGCAGATGTATGCATGTGCATGATTATGATTGATACACTTACCCAACTATCCATGATAGTATATTATAGTGTGTGTGTCTGTGTGTGCGTGTGTGTGTGTGCTTGTGTGTATGTGTGTTTGAGAGTGAAGGTGGAGGTGGGGAGGCCGGAGGAACGGAGAGAGGCGAGTTCACACATTTTAAGTCTTTCTCTGAAGCCTCAATCCCCCAACCTGATGAAAGACAAAAGGGTTCCATTAAATTGTCACTCACATATCACATTTTACAATGCTCTGCACACACTCTCTAATCTTCTTTGGAGATCGGTGAAGGAATTCCCTCGAAGACAGGACAAGTGCGCTATTTGAGGAAGACAATCTGTTGTATGTTGTTACATGCTGTTATTCAGTTCTTCACTCTAAAAAAAAGGTGTAACAGAGTTGTGTTTCCCAGATTTAAAGTAAAAATAAAACTTTAAAATGGAACAAAAACAAGAATTATATAGAATAGATCTTTTGACCGCAGGGAACCATTAGATAGGTTAGTAACTCCAGTGTCTATGGAATAAACCACATCTGGTGGTACGGTGTAGTAGTGGTTAGCACAGTTGGACAAAAAGAAACTAACGTGGCTAACAACTAACAGAGACAACATGGACACAAACAACCATTCACCTAGGGGCAATTTGGAGTAGCCAGTTGACCTGACATGGTTATGTCCGCCTCACAGCAAGAATGTCCGGGGTCGGGTCCCGGGCTTGGTAGGGCGTTTCTATGTGGAGTTTTCCCCTGAATTGCCCCCAGGTGTGAGTGTGATTGTGAATGGTTGTGTATGTGCTGGCCCTGTGATGATATGGCGAGCTGTGCACTGTGTACCCTGCCTTCGCCCAGCGTCAGCTGAGATAGGCTCCAGCCTTATCTTGGCCCTATGGAGTAAGCAGTTCTGCAAATGAGTGATGAGTGAGTGAGAAAACAACATGCTAATAATCACAAGAACCATTATCACCTTAACCTACACTGTTAAAATGGAGGTACCAGTGTGTGCCTAAAAGGGTACAAATGCTTGTTGCTTGGGAGATGGGGGGATTGGGGTGGTACCATGTTGGGGAGAATTTGTGTGCTCTTCCGTGCCTGATCACTTTGTACCTTATCAAAATGTACAGTGCTATAAATAGAAATCATTGTAGTATAAATGATTGCATGTATATGACACCATTCATACAAATCTGTAGCCCACAGTGCTTTACATAGCATATTTAAATCACTACAAAGAAGATAAAAATTAAGTAGCATAAAAGTAAAATAGATAAAAATAGAAGTGTACTAGATAAAAGTCACAACAGTGAACCAATACAATACATGGATAAAAAAAAGCAATGATTATAAAAACAGAAACTTACAGGCTATGCATTTTTGGCCATGTTTCTCTTGGGAGACCTCTGGGGAGCTGCAGGTTTGAAATAGTACAAATATGTTCCTTCATTTGTTTTACATCACTGTTTACCATTTCTCCACCCAGCAGCACTCTACCTCTGAAAAAGTGTACCTGTAAGTACAGATATGTCCTTGTCTCATACATCAATTTTTCACAGGGCAGAGATAGGTATAACTGGCCAATCATAAAGGAGATGAGCTCAGCATTATAGGAATAGGAACCTGAATATCTGGGCCTTGGGATAGTAGAAGTAGGAGCTTTTGTGTTTCAGGATAAAAGGAATATGATGTGGCTGAGGTTGTGGATGTCACAACAGAAGTAGGGCCTTGTTTCAACCTTGTCAGCTCCCGCCAAACATAGGGGCGAGAGCTATTGGAATGGGTGGCGTCCGTCCACCCGTCCGGCATCTGTCACACTTTGGTTTCCGGACGATAACTTGAGAATGCTTGCTTGGATTTGGATAAAAATTAGGTATGCAGGTTTGTCTTACAGGTACCTCGCCTGGGATTGGTGCACACCAAAATCCATGCATAACTAATGAGCCAGCTGGACTTAATTTGTTTAACTCAACAGTTTTGATTTTGATGTAATGAATATATACATCAACTTTAAAATAGGGTCGCAGGGAGGCTGGCGCCCATCTCTCCGGGCGAGGGCAGGGTACACACTGGACAGCTCGCCAGGCCATCGCAGGGCCATCAGTCACACAACCATTCACACACATTCCTGGGCGGTGGAAGCTTTGGACCCCTGCTGTCTAATTTTTTTTAATTGAAGTAATGGGAAAGTTAACAAAAAGCATTTTGAGAGATGATATAAGTTATGTTTTATTTATTGAGATAAAAAGGTTATACATAAGTATACTTATACAGTACAGTGCCTTGATTTACTGTTTATCACCGTTAGCACAGATTCCCTACAGCAAAACATGGTGGTGGCAGTATTATGTTGTGGGGATGTTTTTTTATTATTAGGCACTGGGAAACTATTTCAGAGCAAGAATAATAGAGCAACACAAATACAGAGCAGTCCTTGAAAAAAAAATTCCAGGTTCCAATAGACTTGAGACCGATGTAGAGATTCAGTTTCCAACAGGACAGTAAACCTACCTTAAACCATAATGTGTTTGTATGGCCAGTCAAAACCCAGACTTAATCTGACTGAGAACGTGTAGAAAGACTTGAAAATTGCTGGTTATCAACAGTATCCATATTATTTTAAACATTACGAGTTGAATTTATATTTTTAAAAAAATGCCAAGAAATAATATCATGTCATCAACAGTATCCATGTTATTTTACACATCTCAAGATGAATTTATATTTTAAAAATATGTCAAGAAATAATATCATGTCATCAACAGTATCCATATTATTTTACACATCTTGAGTTGAATTTATTAAAAAAAATGCAAAGAAATAATATCATGATACAGATGTACAAATCTGATACTGACATATCCTTGCCTAGACCTGCATATGAAATTTCATATAAATTGCAGCAGTTGTACCAAATACTATATGAGTAAGTCATTGAAATACAAAACTAAACTGTTGTCATTTGTCTTTTTCTTGTTCCATCTTGTCTTAGCCTTGGCCATTTGCCCAGGAGCCAAAATACAGTGGAAACAGCTGTGCAGGATTTTCAGAAAACCTTAGCCTATCGCCATCATCAGCCCATCAACCCCAACCAGACATCCTGCTATCTCCAGACATTTAACTACTACAGGCTCGACGGGAACAACGACTGAACGTCTGTCTGGTGAACTACCAGCTAAGTAGTAGCTGGAGATTTTGTCCATTCTGTCCACAGGGCAACATTTTATGGACATCTGGAGTTGACATCGTGTGAGAGCAGTGATACCAGATCATAAACCGTTTGATGCATCATTTTTCATACACCTGTGGCCTTCAACTTCATTCTCCAAGTTGAGAAATGGATACAGTTTCTCTGAATACATCCCTGCAGTCTGGAGGGCAAAGCGTGGGAACGGAGTCTCCCAATCTGTCAATGAAATCATGGGGCTTCACAAATGACAGCGATTCCTGCCGAAGCCAACACTGGAACTTCTTCTTGGCTGCTAACTTCATTAATGTTGGTAAGTCAATAAGGCTTTGACTAAAAAAAAAGATAGATATCAAGAAGCAATTTCTGTGTTTTTTTTCTCAGTACAGTACAGAGCAAGATTTCTGTCTTTGTTTGGTAAAATGAGATTCAATTGCTGAATGAATTGCAGACTCTGGTTTTACCGTGGAGCTTGTGGTTAGCATTATTTGGTGTCAGTTTTCATACACAGAGGTTAAATGATTCAAAGGAAAACTGTTATTTACACTGTTGTGGTTGAAACCTGATTTATCCTCCCACTGTCTCAGTATTCTTTCTCCTGTACTGAAAGAAAGGGTCTACTATCTCTCTGAAGCTTACAGAGCATGCACAGACACCCACACTCAGATTGTCCTGATATTTAAATGTTTATCACCCAAAAATACTGAGTGAAGATCTGGTTAATGTTAGATTCAAGCTCACGTTCAGAACAAAAACAGCACCAGCAATTACAGAACACAATTACTGTTAATGCCTTTGTTAACATTCTGTTACAAATGCCTGTCAGACAGGGCATCCTGGTTTACAAACCTGCTGTGTTGGTGTGGTGTGTCAGACTATGTAGATGGATTGAGAGTGCATGTTCTTTTACTCACTTTTACTTTTATGGAGCATGGGCTCCATGCTGGCATAGTGGTTAACATGTCTGCCTCACAGCAAAAAGTCTAGATTTCTGTATGGAGTTTGCATGTTCTTCCTCTGCTTGCATGGGTTTCCTCCGGGTACTTTAGTTTCCTTTAACCATCCAAAGACATGCATATTAAGTCAACTAGCTGTTCCAAATTGCCCCTAGGTGTGAGTGTGAATGGTTGTGTGTGTTGGCCTAGCGATGGATTGGTGAGCAGTTCAGGGTGTACCCCGCCATCGCTCCGATTTGTCCTGTGACTCTAGTAGGATAAAGTGGTGCGGCAAATGAATGAATGAATAATTGGTAATTAGAATAATTGGTAACTGACGACCAATTACTCAATCCCTTGAGCACTCAAAACAACAGATTGTCATGTCATTTCATTTTCTGAACCGCTTAATCCTAATTCGGGTCGTGGGGAGGCTGGTGCCCATCTCAGCCGACTCCGGGCGAAGGCAGAGTACACCCTGGACAGCTCGCCAGGCCATTGCAGGGCAGAAACACGCTGATGTCTATGCAGCTACTCTTGACGAAAATCAGCAATGGTTCTTTTACATGCCTCCCACCATAGACAGTGAGAGACATGGCC
>JAOUQZ010000034.1:6042868-6055147 GCA_028564935.1 Neosilurus hyrtlii
CTTTAAGACAGAGGTTGCATTTTTTACTTGAGCTGTTGTAGGGTGAGTTCGATGACAGGATGCGCCAGGAAATGGAGGCGCCATTTCCGAACTCACCCTACAACAGCTCAAGTACATATACAAACTATTTATCTGTTTGTCTCTTTATTTACTTATGCGACAGACAGAAGGGAGACCCAGAAATGTCTGGAATGGTCCAAGTCAGGAAAAGGATGTTGGCTTAACAATTTATTTATAGATGAGCCAATGAATGTAGCACTTACACAAGTAAATGAGTACGATGGAGTAACTTAACTAAACAGTCATAATTAGGAGAGTGTCCGTATCCAGGGCCAGCGAGGTTGTGGCCGTTGCAGTCCGATTGTAATGGAAGTCAGAAACCATAGGTGACGTCCAATGAGCAGTTAGGTTCTCGTACGTCACCTATCATCTTTGACTTCCACTACAACTTACAGATATTTTGTAAATACGACATAGTCTGATGGTGCAGCCCGATTGTAGTGGAAGTCAAAGATGATAGGTGATGTCCTTGGTGGGATGTTCTCAATTGTCTGGGTTTCCCGGCTAGTCAGTCCAACGACCAGCTCCTGAACATTCTTTACATATATATAGCTATCAGAATATATATTATATAATATATCTGCCTATGACAACAACACTACATCACAGGATATGCCTGTTACATCACGATAGATACATCACATCTGTACATCAGATCGTGCCTGTTACGTCACACCTCCCTCATAAAAGAAAAGTTGGAACTTTTAGGAAAATCTGATAATATGAAATAAAATGACAATTATCTTAACAACATAAATCATATTTTTGTACGTAAAGTTGAAGAAAGACTTAAAAACAAAAACTGTAATAATTGAACAACCTTAGCTATGTACAAACAATCTTTTAAGATATATATTCAATGCGAAAGGGCATCTGCACATACATTAGCAACCCCTCGAATATGTTTTACAACAAGTTGTACTCTTTCAACCTTCTGTTCTTGGTTTTTATTTTAAGAATATCAATGGGTTGTGTTCAGTATGTACTAGTATGCGTTGGCTGGAAGAGGAGAGGTATATGCCATTTTCATTCGACTCTAACAGGACAGCAACTGCACCAACATTGCTGGCATCTACAGCCAAACTAAAAGGTTTGCTGAGGTCTAGGGCCTGACGGATGGGTTGTGCACACAGCAGGGATTTGACATTGTTAAAAGCCTTTGACAAGTTTCGGACCAGACAGACTTTCTGATTTTCTTTAACAGATCTGTTAATGGGGCAGTGACGTCAGCTTTCTTGCAAAACTTTTTGTAGTAGCCTGCCATACCGAGGAACCTCATTAGGCAACGTTTTTTTTCAGGGGCCGAAAAGTCCACAATACTTTGGACCTTTTCTTTAATGGCCGACGACATAGCTCAAATAGGTCACACTGGCCTGACTGAACTTGCTCTTGTCCAGATTGACAGCTAGATTAGCCTCTAATAATCTGAGGAAAACGTCCCTCAGATGAGATAAGTGGGTACTCCATGTGTCACTGTAGGTAACGATGTCGTCTGTGTACACTCAAACACTGTCAAGACCTGCTAGACACTGACACATCATCCTTTGGAATGTGGTTGGCCAGTTCTTCATACCGAAGAGCATGACTTTATATTGGTACAAGCTGCTCGGGGTGGCGAAAGCTGACACTTCTTTGGCTCTTACTGTAAGTGGAACACACCGGTACCCTTTCAACAAGTCACCCTTTGTGATGAACTTAGCCTTTCCAAACTTGTCTATGCAGTCAACTGTCCTCGGTATTGGGTGTGGGTCTGTTTGTGTCAGGGCATTTACTTTCCGGTAGCCAGTGCAAAACCGGAGTGGACCATCTGGGTTTGGGACCAAGACAGCCGTTGGACAGACCAGTCTGGAAACCCAGGCAACTGAAAACATCCCAGTGAGGACACTATTGCTGATCAGACATCACCTATCGTCTTTGACGTCCACTACAATCAGACTGCAACTGCCACAGCTTCGTTGGCCCTGGATATGGACACTCTCCTGATAAGGACTGTTTAGTTAAGTTACTTCATTGTACTCATTCCGTACCTGTGTAAGTGCTACATTTATGGGCTCATGTATAAAAAATTGTTAAGTCTACATCCTTTTCTGCACTTGGACCGGTCAATACTTATGGAAGGATTAAAGGAAGGCTTTAAAGCTATAAAACAAAATTTTTAGACAATAATCTGTGCATGTAGACATACAATATAATTATTGAACTGTAAATAAGAGTCTACTTTATTTGCACCATTATGTAGACTACAAAAGTTGTCTATCTATCTAATCTATCTACCGATCTGGCTGCGTATTTATTTATTTATTTATTTATTTGCTTGCTTGCTTGCTTGCTTGCTTGCTTACTTACTTACTTACTTATTTATTTAAGTATTTATGTTTGTTCATTTATTTATTCCTTTTATCCTCCCAAGACAAAATGAGCAGATGAAGAATAATTTGCATGTCTTTCAGGGGATTTTGCAGCCATTAAACTACACCTTATTCTTTCATCTCCCTGCACATCTGTTTGTTTCTGCTAAAATATCCGTGTACCATTTTGCTTTGGTTATTACTGGGGGAAACAACATGGACCATCTGCTTTCAGAAATATAATAAAAAAAATATGGCAGTTGTTCTTGTCCAGGAGAATTGAACCAATCTCCATTCCAAAATGACACAGCTAACTTTTCTCTTCGTCCGAAGTGATCTGACTTTCTTCCCCAAGGCCTAGATACTTATTTAAATTAAGCTTCTGTGGTACTGGATATTCTTGTATTTATAACCTTTTTTACAAGGCTGACATACCCTTGACCACTCCTTCCCTCATGTAATAAGTTTTAGATATAGTCCCACTTAGGGGTACAACTAACTTTATCCAGGGTCAAAAGTGAGGGATTGGACGTCTTAAAATTTGGGACAAAGCTATTTCAATCCAAGGTTGAATACTACATTTTGTCCTTGCCAGTGTAGGAAGACCATGTATTTTAGCATAAAGTAAGAAAAGAACATGACATTGCAAAAATACTTCACAGATATTATCACATTAACAACTAGAGGGGGTACGCATAAAGTGCAAGGTACCTTAGACATGAAGGATGGATAATGTAGCAAATAGGCTCTATATGGGCTCTGATTTTTATTACCCATGTGCTCGTCTTAATATATGTTCTATAGTACATGGACATAACCAAATTAGTAAAAAAAAAAACATCTTCGTCTGAAGGTTTTATGAGATGGCTTGGGTTAGAGCTTTGAAGGTCACTCAAAGTCAGAGGTAATTGTCTCATTTGAGAGTCCATAAATGAGTAGCTATTAGCGTTCCTTAGTATGAGCATATCTATTGACACTCATTTCATAGTTATAAGAACTTAATCTCCAAAACCTTGTCATCTTGCTCTGCCCTTCACTTTTGACCTTGACATTTCAAAATCAAATATTCTCTGGAACTCAGGTAAGGTTGTGTCCCCACCAATGATGTTGAAAATCTGTGCATCGACATGGTCAGGATTTTGTTCACAGACAAACAGAAAAGCAAACAGAAGAACTGACTTGCAAAACGTGGGTGAGTACAATAATTCAGTTTTGTGCAGAGGAAAACAATGAAAAAGAAGTCATTTTTGTTGCATGTGTGTTCTTTAATTACATTGTTTATGCTCAGATTTTAGTACAGTATCTGAAGGAGAATAAACTATATTATAGTTTTAAAACTCTGGTTCAAACTGGGTCCCCTAAACTGTCTGCATAGTGGTACTGCTCGAGTGTTATTAAAATTCACAGGTCTTCATGCTATCCTCTGAATCTTGTACAATCCACATAATAAAACTTTCAGTCTCACTCTCTCGTCCATCACCTTGAACTACTTCGGTATTGACCCGAATCTCAAGGCTCCGTTCGTCAGAAGTTCTGAAAAACTTCAGGTTTTCTTTTATGGTGCTAAAATAAATAAAATGATGAGTTTCTGTATAGATACCACAGTCTTCTTTAATATTTTCATATAATAATTAATCAAAAAATGTCAGAATGGTGGTGTACTGGTTAGCATGTCTGCCTCAAAGCAAGAAGGTCCTTGGCTCGAGTCCCAGACGAGGGTGTTTCTGTATTGAGTTTGCATGTTTTCCCCATAGAGGTTTCTGTCGGGTACTCCAGTTTCCACCCGCAGTCCAAAGACACGCACATTAGGATAATTGGCTGTTCCAAATTACTCCTAGGTGTGAACGTGAAAGGTTGTGTGTGTGTTGGCCCTGCAGTGGTCTGGCGAACTGTTCAGGGTGTACCCTACCCTTTGCTTAAAGTTGGCTGAGATACTCTCCAGCCTCCCTGCAGTCCTACTGTGGATTAAGCGGCTTAGAAAAAGAATAAATGAATGAATGAAAATGTCTTAGAAGTGTGGCTGTTTTTTTAATTTTTTATTTCAATAATTAATTTTTCTCCACACAATTTCAAGTGATATACAGTATGTAATGTATAACTTACAACAGATTCCACAGTAATGAGTGTGAACATATTTCCCTCGTTTGTGGATGCATATCTCTGTGTTCTGTATATTTACTTGTGCATTGGTGAGCATTGGGTCTTATCAGTAAAAGCAGCTGCTGCTGTAAATATGTCCTCAGTTAGTGCGCAGCTTGTGGTCTCAGCAGGCTTTAATGCTGCATTTAGGCTCCTATCAGACAGCCTCATCAGTGTAATGTGAGCAACCATCAGTGTAAATTCGCAGCCATTTTTTGCTCTGAATCTGTAACGGCTGGTTATACGCCGAAGAAATGCTAGTGCACACAGAATCGAACATTTTCTGCTCACAATAATTGGCTGGCTCAGCTTTTGCGCTGACACCATGGCCTCTCGGGAGCATCCGAACCCCCACTCAACACTGAATTATGTCTTTAGATGATTTATAGATGGGGTCTGTAATGTGATGCTATCGACAGATTTTTTTTATGGAATATTCTTTTGAGGTGCTAAGGTAAATTATTGAGAGACATCATAGGAAATTCGCCACGCAGCACAAAAAAAAAGAAAATTAAAGAATCTTCTTACTCATCGTTTTCACATTATTTGAGATTTGAGTTATGCTTGTGGAGTAGAGGTTTGCTAGCAGTGGTGCTATAAAGTGCGGATTTTAAGGCTACAGAAAAACTATGCTAGAAAATACTCACTCGTTCACTCGCTTATTTTCCAAGCCACTTAATCACTGGTGTCTATTTCAGCCGACACTGTGTGAAGGCAGGGTTCACACTGAACAGCTCGCCAGGCCACTGCAGGGCCAACACACACAACCATTCTCACTCACAGTCACATCTAGGGGCAATTTGGAACAGCCAGTTACTGTAACATGCATGTCTTTGGAAAGTGGGAGGAAACCGGAGTACCTGGAGGAAACCTATGCAAAAAAATGGGGAGAACATGCAAACTCAAACTTAAGACCTTCTTGCTGTGAGGCATATGTGCTAACCTCTACGCCACTGTGCAAGAAAATAAAGACACAAAACATGCTTTTTAAATTTAAATAAAAATTCTGAAAACAGAATCATTTTTTATTGCTGCTGTAAAGGTTAGTAGCTAGTTTCCTTGGTTAAGATTTACTAAATTAATTAGTGTGTGTTTACATGGTTGTTGAGTTCTAATTGTGAGGACAAACTTGGCATTTTAACTGTTGAACTAGCTTTTATTTCAATTCCTTATCAACAGATTACAGAGCAGTTGGGGGTTAAATGCCTTGTTCTTACACAGCAGCAATACTTATAAGGAAGCATTGATTATTACAGCTATCAGTTCTGTAAAATAACTACAGTCTGTTGCTAATTAGCCCTCCTGCACTTGTAAGATTACATCGTTCACAGTATGGCTGATAGCTGTGTGATTTGTGTTACACTAAGCAAAGCACTAAAATTATTTTGCAACATATAAAGAAATAAAAAGGCTTAGTGTCCCTATATATGTCTATTACTGCATTAATAAGAAATTATGACCTTCTATAACTGTACTTATTAATTAACGTCCCAGGAAATGGGTTTGTTAAAGAGACTGTGCACCTTGTTATTTTTTTAAATGGAAAGAGAAATGATAAATATCTCATTTTAGCTTATGTTTTTTTTGTTTCTGTGTAGTGTATCCTAAAAAAAGTAATAAAAACACCTATTATGGAGAGTGCTTTATTTATATTTCCACATAATATGTACTAAACACCGTCTAAACACCATCTGCTTGAAGCTCAACCGACCTACCCTCTAAATGTTGTTTTTGTAAGCCTTTCTTTATGTTTTCACACAGTATATATATATATATGTTATATAGTATATATATATATCACACAGTATATATGTATATATAAAACTCCTAAAGAGAACTAAGTGGACACCATTACATGGCTCTTATGAGTCTGCTCGCATGTGTATGTGGAGCTCATGTGCGTGTCATGATTAAATAAAAAATAAATTAATAAAGAAACCTTAAAAATCATTTTTTTCCCCTTATGTTCCCATGTAGTATATACTAAAATAATTATTAGTCTTAGGCTTGGTGGATGTTGCAGGATTTATTTCTGTAGTAGGACTATTCAGTGACGTAGAAGGATGACTGTTAATTATAAAATAAAATTTAAAATTTAAAAACAATTAAAACTAATTAAAGAATGGATAAAAAAATTGTAAAAATCATAAAGCTGCCCATTCAATGTAGTGTACATAATTAAAAGCTATTCTGAAAGATGTTTTCTTGGATTTTAAAATCATTGCCACTCATTCACTCTCACTTAATTGCCAAACCTCTTAATCCTACTAGGGATGTTGTGGGGAGGCTGGTGCCTATCTCAGCTGACATTGGGCAAAGGCGGAGTACACCCTGCACAGATCTTCAGTCCATCGCAGGGCAACCATTCACCCTCACATTTAGGTTCAATTTGAAACAGCCATTTAGCTTAATGTGAATGTCTTTGGACTGTGCGAGAAAACCAGAGTACCCAAAAGAAACCCACACAGGCACTGGGATGACCACTCAAGCTCCACACAAAAATGCCCAAGACCAGGAATCGAACCTTCTTGCTGTCAGGTGGACGTGCAAACCACAACTGGTAGATTTATCATCATTCATCCATTTTCTAAACCACTTAATCCTAATTAGAGTCACAGAGAGGCTGGTGCCCATCTCAGGTGAAACTGGGCGAGGGCGGGTTACACCCTGGACAGCTTGCCAGGCCATCGCAGGGCCAACACACACACACACACACACATACACACACAAAACCATTTACACTCAGTCTCACACCTAGGGGTGATTTGGAGCAGCTAATTAGCCTACTGTGCATGGTTTTGGACCGAGGGAGGAAACTGGAGTACCCAGAGGAAACCCATACAAGAACAGACAGAACATGCAAACTCCACACAGAAATGCCGAACTTGGAAATCGAACCCCGGGACCCTCTTGCCGTGAAGCAGACGTACTAACCACTACACCACTGTACTGCCCTGGTAGATTTATTTTTCTGATATTTTAGATGCTTTTTGTTTTGATATCCTTAACAAACCCATCGAGTCCTTAATCAATAAGGAGGATATAGAATGTCACTACTTCATCTTAATAATAGTCATCTTGCTCCATAAAGCCCTTTTCTTCCTTTATATGTTACAAAAGGTTTTAACAGGATTTTAGTTCTTTGCACTAGTCACAAGGCTAGAAACACTAACGCTCAGCCGTCAGCCATACTGTTAAATATGAATGATGCAATCCTACAAGTGCAGGATTGTTAATTAGCTATAGACTGCAGTTATTATACAGATCTGATAGCTGTAATAATCAGTGTTTCCTTGGAGGCAGTGCTACTGTACAAGAACAAGACATTTAACCTCCAACTGCGCTGCACAATATAATCTGTTGATAAGAAATTGAATGTTAATGTGCCCAGTGGGAAACTGGGATATACAAAAGAACTCATTTGTTAAATGTTAAATGAGAATTTTTTTAATGACAAGCCCTACAGGTAGCCTGTTTTACAAAAGAAAGAAACGTGAGCGCAAGAGTTGTAAAACTTTAATCTGACTTATAGTGTGACACTAACTGAATTTGTTACTTTTTTGTAGTATTTCGGACAGAACCATCATACCTCAGTGCTACATGTGTGTACACATGTCAGTTAGGAAATACCAAAGAAAATTCCCTCTCATCTTTTTTCGACAGAATTCTGGACAGAATAGCAATAGCTGAAGTAGCCCTTCAGCTTATATTCCAGGGTTTTTTTTTTTAATGTAAAATTCAGTCATTGGGTGCTGGGCGGCAAAGTGGAGTAATGGTTAGCATGTCTGCCCCAAAGCAAGAAGGTCCTGGGTTCGAGTTCTGAGCAAGGCGAGGGCGTTTCTGTGTGGAATTTGCATGTTTGCGTGGGTTTCCTCTGGGTAATCTTTTGGAATGCTTTGACAGGACTTTTCTTCACAGAGCTTTCTGTCTCTGATTTTGTCTTTAGAAAATGAAAATATGCCCAAGGATGGTCTAATTCAGCCATTTAAGAACATTCCACTTAGAAAATGAAAATATGCCCAAGGATGGTCTAATTCAGCCATTTAAGAACATTCCACTTCTTTACTTTTGCAATATGTTTCAAGTGATTGTCCATACTGTAAAACACTGTCCTATCAGTGTTGCAGTATTTGACTGAATCCGAGCAGAAAGTATAGGTCTATACACTTCTGTACATTGTACATTATCATTAAATACTAGTGACAGCTTCACTGGCAAGAATACATGCTCACGTCCCCCATGTCTGACGAATGTTTTTGATCATGAGCTCTTCCTCTCCTTCTCTATAGGCTTCTCCTTTAATCATTCTTGTACAAATGAAATTTGATTTCATCTGTCCAAAGGTTCTTGTTCCAGAATAGGACAGGCTTCCAAGATGCTTTCACACTGTAATGTGTTCCCACTGTTTTCACATCTTGTAATAAGCCCTATTTACATTCATGAAAATGCCTCCTGACAATGACAAACCAATCTTGTCAAGAGTATTTTTGACTTGACTAGCAGTTGTGAAGAGGTTGTTTTTTTGTTTTGTTTTTTTTAACCAAGAAAAGGACATTGTGATCACTCACTGTAGTTGTCTCATTTGGCTTTCCAGGCCTTTTGATCACCCTGAGATCAGAGTGCATTCCTGCTCTGTAAAAATGTACAAAATTGTTGATTTGGTCCATGTTTCAGGTCTTTTTTTTTCAGCATACTGATTGGTCTGCTTCATTCATATCTACAACTCTTTGAACTGCATATTGACACCTCTCATGAATGGATGTATCACTGTCCAAATAATTATGGACCTGACTGTATTAGCTTGCCAAAACTAAGACACTGACTTTAGACTTTTGACTGTTTGAGTAGGGGGAGGCATGGTGGTATATGGGTTAGCACGTCCACCTTACAGCAAGAAGGTCCTGAATTTGGGTCCCAGGTTCAGCAAGGACATTTCTGTGAGGAGTTTGGATGTTCTCCACGTGCTTGTGTGGGTTTTCTCCAGGTACTTCAGTATCCTCCTCTAGTCTGAAAGCATAAATATCAGGCTAATTGGCTGTTCCGAATTGACCCTTGGTGTGAGTGTGAATGTGAATGGTTGTGTGTATGTTGGACATATGATGGTTTGTCGAGCTGTTCAGGGTGAACCCTGCATTTGCCCAGTGTTGGCTGAGATAGGCTTTAGCCTCCCCACGACCCTAATAGTAGGTATTTAAACTTTCCATTTTCATGGTCATTTACACATATTTTATTAGTTTATAATCATTTACCGGTAATAAACTGCATTTCAACACAGGGACAGTAAAAGCACTTACAAAATAAGGATAAGCCACGTATGTGAATTATGAACCGCACTTATATGATATGGTATTACATCAATATTTGTTCTCTCATCCACACCCCATGGTGAAGTGGCAGTCCGTGAAGGAATAAGCTCCAGGGACAGGCAGTGTATTTTTTATGATGGTGAGCAGTGAAGCGGTCTTTAATTTAGGCACTCGTCTCTCCTTCTAAACCCCTCACAAACTTACTCTAAACAATGAGGAGGCTTAAGGCAGACACTGAATTGCTCAACAATCACAGAAAGAATTAGTTTTTGAACAAATCTGATGGTAAGACTCATTTTTTTGTGGAGATTAAGATCCTGTCCTTGTACAGCTCTCTAATAATGGCAACAGTAAATGCTTAAATAGCTTTCGCAATTATTCCAGAATATCAAGCTGATATTGGATCGGCATTGCGTATCAGCTCTGATATCGGCAACGTGAAATGAAAAATTGCCTACTGTACCTTGAGTTAGATAATCATAGATCTTTATCTCTTTTCTGTGATACTCTCCTGATTAAGGCTGTAATTGCCACATTTATAGTTTCCTGTCTTTCATACAGGAACATATTCAAACGCCTTTAACATGTTTTTCCATATTATGTGCACTGCATCTTCTAACAGTCTCCAGGGATAACGGGAATACTCACTCACTTACTCACTCACTCAACCGCTTAATCCTACGAGGGTTGCAGGGAAGCTGGAATCTATCTCAGCCATCATTGGGCGAAGGCGAGATGCATCCTGAACAGCTCACCAAATCATTGCAGGGCAGCACACATACAACCATTCACACTCACAACTCACACCAAGGGGCAATTTGGAACAGCCAGTTAGCCTAATGTGCATGTCTTTGGACTGTAGGAGGAAACCGGAGTACTCAGAGGAAACCCATACAGGCATGGGGTGAACATGCAAACTCCACACAGAAATGTCCGAGCCCGGGACTCGAACCCAGCAGCTTCTTGCTGTGAGGCGGACGTGCTAACCACTGCATCACCATGACTGGAATAGTTATATTATATTATATGTATGTGCTGGTCTCCTTTTTTAATACCAGCAGGATATTGTGGGTCTTGGAAATGTGATTGGGTGGAGTGCTGACTCAGTGCACCTAAGTGCGCTTTTCTGGACAGGAGTAATGACAGCTTATGTTACTCCTCCCAAGAGACAGTGATTTAGCTCCATTTGAGTTTGGTCCCTCCATTATTGTTAATGCTTCCCACTTTTTTTTTTGCTGACGGAAAAGGCTTTTTCCAACATTAGCTAAATCACTTTACTGATTAGGTACTGACAGCGCCTATCAACAGCGAAATATGATGATTATAATGCGACAAGGCTGACAAATAAATATATACAGCAATTCTAATTACTCATTCATTCATTTGCTAAGCTGTTTAATCCTGCAGGGGTTGCGAAGAGGCTGGAGCCTACCTTAGCCGACTACAGCTCACCAGTCCATTGCATGGTCAACACACACACTAGCACACCTCACGCTCACATCTAGAGGCAAATTGAAACAGCCTATTAACCTAATACGCATATGGGAGGAAACGGGAGTACCCAGAGGAAACCTAAGCAACCACGGAGAACATGCATACCCCACACGGCAACACCTTCACCAAGCCCAGTACTCGAAACCAGGCCCTATTTGATGTGTCACCGTGTCGCCCTTTTGTGTTTATAATTATTATAAATTTGTCCTGCATTGGTATGAGGTCCCATGACAGCCTGGAGTCATTAGTAGTAGCCCTGAATAGAGCCTTGGGGACAGATTTGCAAAGCAAGACCAATGAGAGGAAAGAGGTAACGACACAATCACAGTCAGTTTCTTTTACTAATGACTAATAATCAACGTCTGGCTCTGACATTCCAAATAAATTAAGATGAGTGGAAAAAATTCTTTCTAAAACATTCTTGAGTAGGTAGTCGTATCTTCAAAAGTATATTATCTCTTTCTCTCTCCTTCTCTCTTTCTGTGTCTCTCTGTTTCTTTGTCTCTCTATATATCTCTCTTTCTCTCCCTCTCTGTCTCGCTCTCACTCTGTCTTCCTCTCCCTCTCTCTCTCTATCTCTCCCTGTCTCTTTATGTATTTCTCTTCCTTTCTCTCTGTCGCTCTCTCTATCTCTCTTTGTCTCTCTATCTTTGTATCTCTTTCACTCTCTATGTATCCCTTTCTCTATTTCTCATTCATTTCCTCTCTCTCTCTCTCTCTCTCTCTCTCTTTCAGTTTCAGTTTCATAAGCTTTTTTAGCATGATATGTACAGTATTGCCAAAGCGTTTCAAGAAACATATATGAACATATTTTAAACATTGGTAAATCACATTAACAACAAGTGAACTGATTGGTTAGGGGGAGAGGGAAAGAAAAGGGAAAAAAGTAATAAAATATTAATAAAATAAAATGAAATAAATAAATAAAAAGA
>JAOUQZ010000034.1:6105094-6117071 GCA_028564935.1 Neosilurus hyrtlii
ACTAAGCATTTCACTACATATTGTACTGTGTATAATTTGTATGTGACAAATAAAAATTTGAATTTGAATTTGAATTTTGAATTTGAATTTGAGATGAGAGTGAGAGCTCTCTTATTTGAAGTGATGTACCTTAAGCGTTTTAGAACCAGTCTTAAGATAAATAGTCAAGTGGAAGAGGTATTTATAATAATGGACTTTTAAACAGCGGTATGTGTTCTGGTATTTGAGTAATGTGACCTTACACATTGACAAAAAGGCTATCTTATGTCTATCCTTTCATAATAAACTACATAATAAAGCTAAAGCAAGAACTGTGCCAGTAGTAATATATTATTTCGCAGTTATTATATTTGAACAGGAACATTGCAATATATTAGCATATTGTTACTCCTATGTTCTTTCCTGTTTCTCTCATTTCTAACTCCTTGTGCAACTTTATCTGTGGCATAGTGGTTGGCCAGTACACCTCACAGCAATGAGGACCTGGGATCGAGTCACGGACTCGGTGAGGGTGTTTCTGTGTGAAGTTTACATGTTCTCAACGTGCTTGGTTGGATTTCCTCCCACAGTCGAAAGACATGCACATGAGGCTAACGGCTATTCTAAATTGCCCTTGGGTGTGAGTGTGAAAGGTTGTGTAGGTGTTGCCCTTATAGCGCTCTGGTGAGCTGTTCAGGGTGTATTTCTTCTTTTCCTAGAGTTGACTGAGAGTTACCCCAGTAGGGTGAAGTAGTTGGGCAAATGAATGAATGAATGTTTACCGTTATATGTTTTATCCTACTAGTTTACTACATCAAATTTCTACCATGCATGGAGAGTTTTGTGCGCTTTATAACTTTATAACGTCTCATTAGGAAGGATGGGTATATAGTGCTGCCTTCAAAATCTGACCAAAACAAGGCGCTGCTTTTTAATGGGCATCAGCTTTGCCATCACATTATGTTGAATAATGTGGATTGCATAACAACTTGACACATTTGAGTCTTGGATGTCTGACTTGACTAGCGAGTTAGCAAGAGGTTTCCTCTACACCGTGGGCACAAGTTGCCATCCGTGAGATTTTAATAGTGCAGGAGACACAATGGCATTCACCCATAAGCCCACACAACAAGGATTATTTTTAACTACTTTTGCCTATTAAGATTATTCCTACATTCACTGAGTTTTAAAGAATAATTTAAGAACCAAATGATTTGAAATGATTTTTTTTTATTTGAGAGAGGGGGAGTTATACAGCATTCCCAGACACTTTAGAAATGAAACAGCCCTAGAAATATTGTTTTTAGCTTTGGGTGTAATACTTCAGACACAGGAATGCTTTCTACCTGGCCTTTCCCCTTTAACTGCAACCTAATGCTTTATTTGAATGCACTATTCCCCATGAACTGCACAAAGACTGTCAATTTATAAAAACCCTGAAAGTCTGAAATAAGGAGAAGAACATCGCTGCACGTGCTTGTGTCTACTTCAGTGCCTTTATCCCAGGATCCTGATCTGGTACAGTTAGTTCTTTCTCAGTGAAGGTGGGGGGGGCAAATACAAATTATTCTCGTTCCAGGCAGCTGGAACTGAGTTACTCATCACTTTATGTACACGTTGGCTTTAATAAAGTTAGTAGTTTGTGCTCTGTAATGTCTGAAATTGACATTACAAGATACTGAAGGTTATTTACACTATGGATAAATAAAATTATTTTAATTTGTGGTCTCTTTAATGCATCTTTTCCTCTTCTTAATCTGTTCTTTTTATGTCTGGAGTTGGCAATATAGCCAGAAATAGTATTACTATTATATATTATTATATACTATTATATAGTATAATATTTTGCCTGTTAAAAAAACAGTCTTCAGGTATCAATCAATGGCTAAATGCCTGTTTGAACATGGCAAGATGCAGGAGGAGATGGGAGCTACTGAACAAGCAGAATGTAAGATGTGTTCAGTTCTAGAACGACCATGTGGGATGTTTTTAAGATGAATAGCCTTAACTTTAATTCCAAATCATTTGCCATCTTATCTTCATCAACACTAAATAATAAGTGGATAGTTTTGCTGTCTGGAAGTGGATAACTAAGTACAAGTAGCTGCTGTTGAACAACCAATGGTTGGCGATTTGGGATGGGCTGATTGGCCAGTGGGTATTTGCGCAATTAACGATACAAGGTTGGAGACAGTTATCGACTTTTTATTTATTTATTTTTATTGCATTTTAACGTTTTTTATTGGTAGCATGTTGTGAATTTGAATGTTGTAAATAGTTTTTGAATGGAAGAGTTTTTGCCCAGTGTCGGCTGAGATAGGCACCAGCCTCCCTGTGACCCTAATAAGATTAAGCAGTTCGGCAAATGGGTGAATGAGTGAGTGAGTGAGTGATTTTCATCTCACCCACCCACAGCACATAATCCCAACTTTAGGTTCTGTATTGTGTGTGCTGATGTCAAGAAGGGTGTCTGTCCTTCAAAACTTTCCAATCTTGTTGTTCATCAGTATGCGTATGCATTCTTTTCCCGGCTGATGTTCTCATGACCTTAATTATACTTAATAGTATTTTAATTGATTTGTGGTTTAGTTTAATATTTGTTTTGATTTGTTCAGGTCAACAACCATCGAATATCATGACGGAATGACTGTTTGTTTATATTTCCTTTAAACATTCATAAGAAGTGTCAATCATAATGCCATATATGAAGGGAACAAAGATTATTGTGTCCCTGGAACCATGCTTGGGGGAAGCCATAGCCTAATGGGTAGAGAAGCGGCTTTGGGACCAAAGGTTCGCTGGTTCGAATCCTGAAACAGCAGAAAAAATGTGTGGCGGTGGGGGAGTGAACTGCACCTTCCCTTCATCCACCTTCATGGCTAAAGTTCCCTTGAGCAAGGCACCTAACCCCAACTGCTCTCCGGGTGCCCCAATCTGTAGCAGCCCACTGCTCTGAATGTGTGTGCTCACTTTGGATGGGTTTCAGCTTTCAGTAATAATGCATAGTACTAATCATGGCACTTTGAACATGTAGAAATGTATAACTGTATAAATATATTTTCCTGCTTTGACTAAAATCTATCTAATATATCTATCGTTTTCTGTTTGTCTTTGTCAGTGGAGAAATGCATGAGCTTGATGCAGACAGGAACTCAGATGGTGAAACTGAGAGGAGGTTCAAAGGGCCTGGTACGCTACTTTTACGTGGATGAGCACAAGTCCTGCATCCGCTGGAGGCCCTCCAGAAAGAACGAGAGAGCAAAAAGTAAGCACTTGTTTTAAGGGTGCATTTATTCACCCACTGTCAGTTTACTCATGTATATTTAATACTGTATACCATCTGCGTCTCAACACTGAGATTCTAGGGCTTAGTAATAAATGCATGAAATGAATATTTTATATTTATTTTAAAAGAACAACATGGCATACTTTTTATTTATTATAGAAAATGTTAAATAGAGTAGGACATTCACAAAACAAGTCCGTTCCTGTTCAGCTATCCCCTGTTCTTCATTCCCCAGTATAAAGGCATGCACATTAGACTTGTCCATATTGCCCCTAGGTGTAAGTGTTAATAGTTGTTGTGTGTGTATTGACCCGGCAATGATCTGGCGAAGGTGCACCCCACCTTCACCCAGTGGCAGCTTAGATAGGTGCCAGCCCCCCCACATTCCAAGAAGTAGGATTAATTGGTTCGGCAAATGAGTGAATGAGAATATTAGATGTAGTGCGAACCTGGCATGGACATAGTAAGGATGTTGACTATGCCCTGTGCATTTTGGCCACGCCCCTGCTGTGTTCATTGAAATTTTCAGGATGCAGTACTGTCTTCGTTTGAGCATGATGTGAGGCTTCCTAAGCACTGAAACTGGAGACTCCTTCCCAAAATATTTAACAAACATCTCACAGGGAACACCTGAATCCCCTGTATGTCCTTGTGTATAACTGTTTTGTTCCCCATTTCTTTCGCATCTAATTTTTTGTCATATCCATTTCCCACCCGTCAAGCATTGCCTTCCCATCACATATGACCTCTACCAACCAGGGAGGGGTGTAAGCATGAAAATTCTCCCTCTGTGACATGCAATGCTGCCACCTGCCTCTTTACAAACTGCTGCGCATGCGCACCTGGAGGCGGCCCAACACACTCGGACGGAAAGCGCTATCCGCCACTTTTGTACGAATGAGCTCACAGATGCCCATAGATGGCCTGGTGATCACTGTGAGTGACACGGGAGCTTATAGCATCCCTTCCCCTTGGTGACAGCTTGGCCAATTAGCTCCCATGGACTCCCATGACCGGGTGCAAAAGTATTCAGACTTGCAATCTCCAGGTTGATTGTCATTGCGCCACTTGGGAGCCCATGTACGGCTGTTTAAACTGCCAAAATAATAAACATGTGTACTTTGCCTTGCTGCCAGAACAATTAAGTAAACACCATCCAATTCATCAGAACTGAGGATTCAGTGCTGCGGTGTAATAAAACATTGTTTACCAACTACCATGTGTTTGATAATCAAGCACATGCTTTATAGCAGCTTTCCGAATTTCTTGGTACAAATGGCAGTGTTGAGGCAACACTAAAGATTCAAGTCTAAGTGATGGAGCTCATTGTGAGAAAAAGCTCAGCTCACCACTTTCCCCAGCTGCCAGAGCAATTAATTAGCTCCTTAAGTTGCCTTAATAATTCATCAGCTTTACCCGGAAAGGTTTCAGTCAGTTTAATGGACCAAGTGTTCCCTCATGAATTCAGAGCTAACCTGTGAATGGTTACTCAACAGGCACTTTCGCATGAATCTTCTGTAACAGTACAACCTTTCAGGTCACGTCCTCGGCATGCCATACAGGATGTACAGTACGTACGACCTGATCCACGCACCTCACACCCCGTTATATCATACCCAGGATAGGATTCAGTGTCCATAGTGACAGAATGTACTGCGGTGTGTTTCAGTAGCATGGATTATAATAACGGAACATTCCGGAAGCACCATCTGTAGACGCCGCTCATCATTTAGAACAGACAGCTTTGTATTGTCAACAATTATCGAAGAAGAAAAACTCCTACAGTGTTCAGGCTGTAAGAAGAGTAATGCACATGCTTTAGTGTCGTAGCCATTTCAGAGAATTAGCACAGTATAAAACACACCAGTATTTTTTATACACTTCACACAGGGTTTGCTTTTGGATCAATACCTGTCTTGCACTGCCTCATTCTGTAACACACACACACACACACATTTCCACAGCTTTATTTTTCTTTCTTTCTTTTTTTTATCTCTCTTTCTCTCTCTCTCTCTCTCTTTCTCACTCTTTCTCACTCTCTCTCTCTCCCCTTCTTTCTTTCCTTCTTTCTTTTTCTTTTGATTTCTCTCTCTCTTTCTCTTTGCTTCTTTCTTTTTCTCTTTCTATTTTTCTTTCTTTCTCTTTCTTTCTTTCTTTCATTCTTTCTTTCTTTCTTTCTTACTTACTTTCTTTATTTCTTTCTTTCCATTTTATTTCCCTTTTTCTGTTTCTCGCTCTCCCTCTCCATCTTTCTTTCTTTTTTTCTATCTTTCTTTCTTTCTGTCCTTCTTAATTTCTTTCTTACTTAATTGAGATATTCATTGTTTTTCTTTGTCTCTTTCCTTTTTCCCTTATCTCTTTCTCTCTCTCTCTCTGTTTTTTTAATTCTTAACAGTGATGCCCACTGTTTTTTTCTTTGTCTCTTTCTTTCTTTATCTCTTTATCTCTTTCGTTTCATTATTTCTTTCAATTTTTCTGTCTTTGTTTCTTGCTTTTTTTCTTTCTTTCTTTGTTTCTTTTTTATATTTATTTCTTTATTTCTAATGAAGATTTTTTTCCACATCTTTTTTACTTTCTTTCTTTCTTTCTTTCTTTCTTCCTTTCCTCCCTTCCTCCTGTTTCGTCTATTCTTCCTTTTCCACTCACTCTGCTCTGCTATTTGTCACATCCTTTGCTCTATATCGTTTGCAGTCTCCATCGACGTGATTCGGGAGGTGTGTGAGGGGAAGCAGTCGGAGATCTTTCAGCGATATGCAGACGGAAGCTTCGACCCAAACTGTTGCTTCAGCATCTACTACGGTGAACATATGGAGTCTCTGGACTTGGTATCAGGTACAGGCGAGGAGGCACGCACCTGGATTACAGGTCTTAAGTACCTTGTGGCAGGCATCAGCGATGAAGACAGTCTGGCGAAACGTCAACGCACCCGTGACCAATATCCTTCCTTCTGGAAAGCTTTATCAGTGACACTGCTGCAATATGATGGGTTTGTTCCTAGATTTTATTTATTTATTTATGGTGAAATATAAACCCATTAAAAGCTCAGGCTCTGAAACTATAAGAATAAAGATAATAATATACTATACTATAATAATATATATAGAAGTGCACATGTGATTGAAAATTTCATTGCATTTATGAACATGAAAGGATAACATCTATACATACTTTTGGTTAGCACGTCCGCCTCACAGCAAGAAGGTCAGGCATTTCTGTGTGGAATTTGCATGCCTTCCTGTGCTTGTGTCAGTTTATTCAGGGGACTCCGGTTTCCTCCTATAGTCCTAAGACATTCACATTAGACCGACTGGCTGCTCCAAATTGACCTTAGGTGTGAGTGTGAATGGTTGTGTGTGTGTGTGTTGCCCTGCAATGGTCCAGCAAGCTGATCAATGTTGGCTGAGATAGGCACCAGCCACCCGGTGACCCTATTAGGATTAAGCGGTTTGGCAATTAAGTCAGTGAGTGTGTGAGTGAATATATACACTGGTAAGGACTATTTGAACTAATCTGACCTTCATTACAGATGTATTTTAGCAAATTATTATAATTACAATATAAAATATTATTTTCCTAAACCAGTGCAGAAATGAGCACTCAATGCCCTGATGCACACGGATATAATATTTTATTTATTTATTTTTTTTACTAATTGCCCGTTGATAGCATTTACTTGCCTGAAGCAAGGTCTAGAGCCAAAGTGTATGTTTAATGCAAATATGAACCCAGTCTGGATGGAAATGCTGTAAATACATGTAGAATTTCAAAATGCACTGAAATGAACATGTCCTTGCATAACACACAAGTCCAGAGTGCTACTCCTTTAAATGCATAATTCATTCATATATTCATTTTCTAAGATGCATATTCCTAATTAGGGTCACGGGGAGGCTGGCGCCCATCTCAGCTGACTCTGGCCGAGGGCGGGTACACCCTGGACAGCTCGACAGGCCATCGCAGGGTCAACGCTCACACAACCGTTCACACTCACACTCACACCTAGAGGTGATTTGGAACAGCCAATTAGCCTACTGTTAAACTAATGTTTTTGGAATGCGGGAGGAAACCCACTCAAGCACGGGGAGAACATACAAACTCCACACAGAAACGCCCCAAGCTGGGAATCGAGCCGTGGGCTTCTTGCTGTGAGGCTTGGATACTAGTGTACTGTACTGTAATGTATATATTTTGTGTATGTTTAGTGGATTAAGCATCACTGTTATGACATCCCTGTGCATTTGTACTGTGGGTACTGTGGTTTATGTGCTCTGTCTCATTTCTGATGTTCATATCCTTAACTGCGAGCATCACGTGGCTGAAGCAGACGTTCACAGAAGCTGACAAGAACGGAGATGGAAGCTTGAGCATCAGTGAAGTTCTCCAGCTCCTGCATAAGCTTAATGTCAACTTACCCAGGCAGAAAGTAAAGCAGATGTTCAAGGTAATGCACATTTGTGGAGGAATGTGCCCACCAGTTACTGATATTAAATATAATACATTGCTTAGAGTGTGCACTATATTTCTCTTAGGAAATAACGGTCCCCTACGATTTAGACATAGCAGATTGTGTCAAGGGCATTTATTAAAATGATATTTTGCAGCTTAAATACATATATCGCATGAAAGTCATGAGAAAGTTGCAGAGAAAGTTTGAGTCAAGAGAAAGTCATAAGAAAGTTTGCAGATGTTTGGTAAAAAAATAAAAATTAAAAATAAAAGCAATCTCCTTTTGTAAATCAGTCGAGTTTTCTTCGCTTTTTGTTCTCAAACCATGAAAATGTGATTAAAATACAAATGATGACAAAATACAAGGAACATGGTAGATGCCGGCAAGTCTCCTTGTGATAGTCTCCAACTTGTATCTTTTCCTTGCGAAAGAAAAACTAATAATTTGCGAGCAAATTGACAACTTTGACACTTTCTCACAACACGTGCTCACGACTGTTTGTGCACTCTGCGTCAGAGCCTTGATTTGCGAGATTCACAGAAATTTCAAACATGTTTGAAATATTTTCCGGACAATTCACAAAACGGGCGAACAAAATGCGATGCCGCGAATGTCGCTAGACAAATTTGAGAACTTTATGAGAATGAAAAGCAACGGCCGCGAATTGCCATTCGCGTCAGTTGCTTTTCTATCACGCCTCTAGTGTGATCACCCCCTAAGATACTGTATATATGGTAGAAATAGCATACATATATCAGCCTATTGGAAATAAATATCTGCTTCACCTGTGTAAGTCAAATGGTTATTTAACTGGCAAAAGCATGTACGTGCTGATATTTCGGTCTCTATACAGAGTCCTGCTGCTCCCAAAAGCCATTTCCCAGTCAGGCCAGATTTGTGTGTGTGTGTGTGTGTGTGTGTGTGTGTGTGTGTGTGTGTGTGTGTGTGTGTGTGTGTGTGTGTGTGCAGTACAGTATGTGGTTTGAGATCTCACCTCAGCCGTTTGTAGGTCGCTAAGCTTCACAGTCCATCAGGACCCACCCCATCTGCTGTAAATGAACACAGATGGCCATCATTGTAAGACACCAATCTGGCCTATTGTGTATGTGTGAGTGTGTTTGTGTGCCTCTGTGTTAGAACTTTTCCCTTCATTCTACAGTGTCTTTTAAGTAAAGTTATCTTTATTAAGCTTTTTAACCTTTGCTGAAGTGCTGCTGCTGCTGCTATAAAAGCCTTAATAGTTCTTACTTTATTTTCTTGGAATAATGCAAGGATTGGATTTCTTTTATCATTTTCCATATATTTTGGCAAAAGATTTCATGTTTTTTCTAAGATAATTATGATTAAGTCACATCCCCACATGCATATCTCAAAATCTTAGTCTGAATTTCAATGATACATTAAAATTAACAAGGCTAAATGTTGAAGACTGATTACATTAGGAATAGAAAAAGAATCTACCTTCAAAATATTCACATGTTGTTGCTTTGCAGTCTGAAATGACTGCCCAGACAAAAAAAAGTCACACACATGAATATGTTGATCTCCCTCCTTTAGCCTTGTTGACAGCACGAAACAATGGCATGATGATTATGTGCTGTAAGCAAGGCTAACGGAGGAACATTTTCATGTTTGCAACTTTTTTTTTTTTTAATAATTGGCTTTTTGGGCAGAGTAGTATGTTAATGAAGTGCTCAAAAACCTCATCAGTAAATTTTACAGGAGCTGTTCAGGGTGAACCCCACCTTCGCCCAGTTTTGGCTGAGAGCCGAGACCTGAATAGGATTAAGTGGTTCATCAAATGAGTGAGTGAGAGAGAAAGAGAGAGAGAGAGTAAATCTTACAGGTTTACTTTTTCAGTAAATGTTCGAGCTCGGTTAGCAAAATTGAAGTATTGAAATTGTGTTTCTTCCTCACTGTGTGAATCACTGAGCTGAAAAATGGTTTGCCCAGCTAAGGGGCAGATCTAATGATTATATTCAGTGAGCAGTATTGATATAGGCAAGGCAAGAACCCTATTTTAGGCTGATATATCTGTAGAAACAAGTCTATAGCAGGTCATTAGCAGGTCATCTGTAAATTGCTGATGTAAAGACGGTATTGGCTTGTAGTGAAGCATGTGCATATTTATACTGTCTCAGGCACTCAGTCTAGAGCTCGTTTTAGCCATACGTTTGTGATGAGACACATTTTTCTTTGTTTCTTAAGTATTATGTGTTGAACAAGGTCACTATGGTGCACATTTCTGATGTACAGACATTATGCACCCCATAAACCCTCTTTTCCTCTCCTAATCTTTGCGATATACTATATCTTACTATGGCAGGTGATCTATACATTGTAGGCACATTGTCTGCATTTGCAGTTAGTTTTTTTTGCAGAGATTTATTAGATTTAATCATGCTTATTTCCTCATTCACTCAACTTACTCATTTGCCAAACCGCTGGAGCCTATCTCATGCGATACTGAGCGAAGGCAGGGTACACCCTAGACAGCTTACCAGACCATCACAGGGCCAACACACACACAACCATACACACTCACACCGAGGGGCAATCTGGAACAAGTGTTTAGCCTAATGAAACCAGAGCACCCAGAGGAAACCCATGCAAGCACAGGTAGGACATGCACACTCCACACAGAAACGCCCGAGTCCGGGACTCGTACCCAGGACCTGCTAACTACTAGGCCACTGTGCCATCCTGTGACATCCACATTGCTGATGATATGTCGGCTCTGCGTAACCGTCCTGTATGGAAAACGTTTCAAGTTGTATTTTCAGCATCGTTATTCCAGCTCTAAATGTAAAACTTCATCAGACATCTTTGTTTCAGCATATTATGTGCATTCTGTGTGTGTATTACAGGAAGCAGACACAGATGATAACCAGGGCACTTTGGGCTTTGACGAGTTCTGCTCTTTTTACAAGATGATGTCGACTCGGCGAGACCTGTATCTTCTGATGCTTACATACAGCAACCATAAAGACCACCTGGACACAGATGACTTATCACGCTTCCTTGAAATTGAGCAGAAGGTGATGCCTTGTGGTTTTTTAACTTTCAACCCAGTCTTTCGTCAAATGTGCGTCTCTTTGGCTCCTACCCAAACTCCGGCCTGTAATTTGATCTGCTCAGCAATGAATATGATGCCTTTTTAAACGGCAGTTTAAAAAATGAGACCTCTCTGGAAGCCTCATTTCTTCTCACTCTGCTTGCATTGCTTCCTTTCTCTCTCTCGCTTTCTCTCCCACACAAACACATGACCGATGTTACTGCGGCCTCTCCTGATATAATATTACTATTCTTTGTACATAGGCATAATTTATACTGGTGACATGCCCCATGTTTAATATTGTCCCAATGTACTATTACTCTTAAAAGTGCAGACTTAAGGAACAATTTCTCCAATCATTGCTTTTGTTATTCCTCACTCTTCATTTTTATTCGCAAACCCCATTTATCACGTACCACCACCAACCAAGGAGGGGCTTAAACATTCACATGACCCCTTGGTAACATATCATACTGCTGCCTGCCTCCTTACGAACTGCTGCACTTGCGAATTTGGAGGCAGGTTGACACATTTGAAGAGAAAGTGCTGTTTGCCCCTTTAGTATTAATATGCTCACAGATGCCCATGGATTGGCTGGTGATTGCTGTAAGTGACAGGGGAGCATATGCCAACCCATGACAGCTTGGCTAGTTAGCTCCTATAGACTCCCGGTCGCGAATGGCTGCGGCTTCAACTCGGATTCAAATTTGCGATCTCCAGGTTGATAGGCCTGTCGATGCGCCACTCGGGAGCTCCCCTCACCCTTAATTCGAGACATATAACTATTCTTTTTGTCCACTGAATTTTTTTCTCTTTTAATACCATCAGTTGCTGTTGATGAAGCTGAATTTCTTCCTAGCAAACCAGAGGGTGTTTTCACACATGCAGTGTTTCAATTGTAATCAAATCCTGGTGCATTTTTCCCACTTGATGCAGTTTGTTTAGGCATATAATAACACAGCAGCCAGACCAATATGATCAGCAGTCTCACAGTGAGGTCTTCTTAGTCTGGATTGAAGTTCCAAGGAGTTTGAAGGAGTTTTAGTTTGATTGCAGTCATCAAGAAAGCAATTTGACCCTGAATTAATCCAACTGCTCAAAAGGATTTTGCGGATCTTGGATTGCATTTTCATATACACTGTGTGCACAATTATTAGGCAAGTGATTATTTTGACCATATCATTATTTTATCCATAATTTCCAACTCCAA
>JAOUQZ010000034.1:6144686-6161630 GCA_028564935.1 Neosilurus hyrtlii
CAGGGTGTACTCTGCCCTCGCCCAGAGTTGGCTGAGATGGGCACCAGCCTCCCCGCGACCCTAATTAGGATTAAGCGCTTCAGAAAATGACATGACATGACATGACATGACATTATATATGGAACATGGGGGATGCCAACAAGTCTCAAGCTATCCCCGTGGAAGTCTCCAACTTGTCACTTTTGTTTGTGAACGAAAAACAAATCATTTGCGGGCAGAACGATAACTCTGCACCTTTTCACAACATGTGCGGACTGTTTGAGGAAAGTTTGAGACTATTCCATGTCAGAGCCTCATTTTGCGACATTAGTGGAAATTTCAAAAATGTTTGAAAGTTTTTGCGATGAGTTCATGAACCAGGTGACCAAAATGCGATGTTGTGAATGTTGTGTGACAAATTTGAGAAAGAGGAGTGACAGTCGTTTTTCTATCGCACCTCTAGCGTAATGGCTGAAGTGCCTTTAGGCAAGGCACCCCAGCGTGTGTGGCAGCCCACTGCTCCGAGTGTGTGTGTGCTCACTGTTTACGTGTATGTGTGTGCTCAGCTTGGATGGGTGGAATGCAGACGCAATAATTTCCCTTGTGGGATTAATACAGTATATTAACAATCAAAAAAATATATAACCCCTTAGCTACTCAGCACTTAGCTCTGCTCGGAGTATGCAGAAGTCATCTGAAATGCCTCTGTAATGGTTAAAATATGTCAGAATAAGCTGTATAAATTTTGTTTGTTTGTTTTTTGTGTGTTTGTCTCCTGTAATATATATTAGTATTATGCGTCTCAGGCTCAAGATTCTGTCTCTGGGACTCAATTTAGCGGCATTCGCCTTGCATTAATTGTTAATTATAGCTCTATGCTGGCTTCTACTGTACAGTATATTACATGTAATGTGTTTGTTTGAATATAATGCTTAGTTCTTGAACTACATTTGGAAAATTCTTTATAATTTTCTGTGTGTGTGTGTGTGTGTGTGTGTGTGTGTGTGTGTGTTCTTACATTTTTTCATATTGCTTACATTTCATAGTGCTTAGTTTTTGGGTTGGGTGGCATGGTGGCTTAGTGGTTTGCACATCTGCCTCACAGCCAAAAGATCCTGAAGTTTAGTGTTTCTGTGTGCAGTTTGCATGTTCTCTTCTTATTTGGGTCTCCTCCGGGTACTCCGGTTTCCTCTCACATTCCAAAGACATGCACAACAGTTGGCGGTTCCAAATTGCCTCTAGGATGTGAGTGTGAATAGGTGTGTGCGTGCATGTGTATGTGTGTGTTTGTGTGTTGGCCCTGCAATGGTCTGGAGAGCAGGGTGTTGAGGAGTATAGGAGTATGCGGTTCCGCAAATGTGAGAGATGAGAATGAGAAGTTTTCAGTTTAATGCTGTCCCCTACTGGACGTTTTTGGAATAATCGAAAAACACTTCCTCAATGTCTATATCCATGCAGATTTTTAAATATATATATATATATATATTTTTTTTTTATCTACTGTCTTAATCCCACAAGGGAAATTATTGTCTCTGAATTTAACCCATCCAAAGAGAGCACACACACACACTTAAACCGTGAGCACACACACTCGGAGCAGTAGGCTGCCACACACACCCCGGACATCCGAAGAGCAGCTGGGGGTTAGGTGCCTTGATCAAGGGCTCTTCAGCCATGAAGGTGGAGGAAGGGAAGGTGCAGCTCACTCCCCCACCACCACACCTTTTTCCTGCTGGTTCAGACCTTTTGGTCCCAAAGACGCTTCTCTAACCATTAGGTTATGGTTGCTGGATCGAGTATATATATATATATATATATATATATATATATATATAAATGTGTGTGTGTGTGTGTGTGTGTGTACACTGTATAGAGCTTTATTGTCTGCTCAGATTCAGCCACATGCTTCAAAGCCCATTGGTTGGTACCTTACAGTGCAGACCGACATTGACCTAAAACATACTTTGAAGGAAGCTAGAGAGGTTTTTTTTGTTTGTTTGTTTTTTGTTTTTTTTTGGGTGGAATATTCTGCTCATGCTATTTGAGCATGCATTCACATAAGGCTTTGTAAAAGAACACAGGAACTGAAGACAGCTGCAGTGAAGATCACCAGGAAAGAAAGCCAGCATTGGATGATGTCTGTGGGTTCCAGAATTTGAATTTGCAACAAATCTTTAAAAAATGACTGCAATTTTAGCTCAAATTCTTTACTTCATATATATACCAAAACCCTGCAATGAACTGGTGAGCTGTTCAGGGTGAACCCTGGCCCAGGCCTACCCATGACCCTAGTAGGATTAAGTGGTCTGGCAGATGAATGAATTTACTATGTACTATATCAACTATACTCACTCAATAGCTCATTTGCTGAATTTCTTAGTAGGATCACGGGAAGGCTGGAGTTTATCTCAGCCGACTCTGGGCAAGGGCTGGTTACAAGCTGAACAGCTTGCCAGACCATCACAAACTGTTCACACTCACATTCACACTTAGGGGCATTTTGGAATAGTGCATCTAATGTGCATCTTTTTGGATTGTGGGAGGAAACCAGAGTACCCGTAGGAAACCCATGCAAGCACTGGGAGAACATGTAAGCTGCACACAGAAGCACCCAAACCCAGGACTCGAAACCAGGACCTTCTCACAGTGAGACGTGCTAATCACTACACCACCGTACCACCCTCAATTATATTCTATTTTAATATATACTGTAGTAGACTCTAAAACAATAATAACATGTCCAAAGATAATAATAAATTTAACAAAAGCCTGAAATTGCCATGAAAAATTAGCAGTTACAAAGACTTACACAGTTGAATTTTAGGATCGCGAAAAGGATTGTTTATAAGATAACATGTCCTAACACAACTGATATAACATTATAATATATAAATATATAAAGAACACGGCACTCTGAGTGCGGCTTATAATTCTTTTAACAGATCTGACATCTTTAAATATATACATATGGATCTGAATAACACATGCTCTTTTTTTTTGTGTGTGTGTGTGTGTGTGTGTAGTGGCACTGAACTACCAGTCCGAGGGCCGAGTCCTTCAGCTGAACAGGGCAAAGTTCAACAACAATGGCAACTGTGGCTACGTTCTCAAACCCGAGTGTATGTGTGAAGGTGAGATTGTGTGCTTCCAGTAAGCTTTGCCCAGGAGTGTTATGAGTGAATTGCCATAAAGCATAAGTATCAAGCCTCTTCTCACAGTGGAAGATGACCCGAGAAGTGATTAATTGTATTTTTCCAAAGGAGAATCATACTGCAGCAAGTATTGGTTGTATTATACTGTATATAGTATGTCATAAGAGGATTGATAGACTCAAGTGAAAAGTACTCCAGAAATGATGGGATATTTCTGGATATTAACATTGTAAAATAAAACTTCATTGCTGTCTCACTTGAAATGCATTATTTTAATGAAAACATAAAGAACAGGCAGCACGGTGGCATAGTGGGTAGAACATCCACCTCACAGCAAGAAGGTCCTGGGAATGAGATCTAGCCCCGAGCATTTCAGTATGGAGTTTGCATGTTCTCTCCCTGCTTGCGTGCATTTCCTCCGGGGTATTCCAGTTTCCCTCCAATGTCCAAGAATATGTACTTTAGGCAAATTGGCTGTTCGAAATTGCCCCTAAATGTGAATGTGAGTGGTTGTGTATGTACTGTGTGTGTGTGTGTGTGTGTGTGTGTGTGTGTGTGTGTGTTGCCCTGCGATGTTCGCAAACTGCAAACTGTTCAGGATGTACCCTGCCTTCGTCCAATGTCGGCTGAGATAGGCTCCAGCCTCCATGCATTAAATAGGATTGGTTTGGCATGTAAGTGAGTGAGGGACTAAAGAACAACTCAAGAACTTTAGAAAGAAGTTTGTGTCCTTATGATGTATTTATTATGTAACCATGCAATTTTGCCTTCTATTTGCAGGTCCTTTTAATCCAGTGTTGGAGGACCCATTACCAGGACTGATGAGAAAACAGCTGGTGGTGAAGATTATTAGCGGCCAGCAGTTGCCCAAACCCAAAGACTCCATGCTGGGAGACAGAGGAGAGGTGAGGGCCCCACTAAAATCCTCTTTAATTCCTGTGCAGGCTTTCTTTTTACCATTCTATCCTTTTAAAATGTGGCGTAGTGGTAAGCACGTCCAACTCACAGTAAGAATGTCCTGGGTTCGAGTCCCGGGCTCAGGTGTTTCTGTGTGGAGTTTACGTTTTCTCCCATTGCTTGCATGCATTTCCGCCAGGTTCTCTGGTATCCTTCCACAGTCCAAAGACTTGTGCATGATGTTCCAAATTGCCCTTAGGTGTGGATGTGAGCATGAGTGTGAATGGTTGTGTGTATGTTGGCCTTGCGATATTCTGTCGAGCTGTTCAGGGTGTACCTTGCCTTCGCCCAGTGTACTGAGATAGGCTCCAGTCCTCCCATGGCCCTGATAGTAGGATTAAGTGGTTTGGCAAATGAGTGAGTCAGCGAGTATCCTTTTAAAACATGTCGTTTTATTTTTTTAACTACATGTTTTTAATCTCTTCTCTTGCCTTTGTAAAAGTTCATGGATGTAAAATGTCCCCTTTATGTTTTTTAGATCATTGACCCTTTTGTGGAAGTGGAGGTCATTGGCTTGCCAATAGATTGCTGTAAGAAGCAAACCAGAGTAGTTGATGACAACGGTAAGCAACAACCAAACAAATTTACAGTCAGCTCATTGAATTTTAGTGGTTCATACTTAATGCTTTTAATGGTTTTAAATGGGCTGTGAATGTGATAGTTTTGTACTGGAACGTTTACATTGATGTGAACATGTGCATTAATTTCATCTCCTAAGTGCTGTCTTCCTCTCATTTACAGGGTTTAACCCCATGTGGGAGGAAACCCTGGTTTTCACTGTGCACATGCCAGAAATCACATTGGTGCGCTTCCTGGTTTGGGATCATGATCCCATTGGCCAGGATTTCATTGGCCAAAAGACCATTGCATTTAATAGCATGATGCCAGGTATCATCATTAATTTCTCTGATTAATTATTATCTGAACCGGAAAAGTTGATTCTGGCCATAATGTAATGTGTGGATTTTGATTGGCAGGTTATCGCCATGTGTATTTAGAAGGGATGGAGGAAGCATCCATTTTTGTTCATGTGACTGTGAATGACATCACTGGTAAGGTAGGTGGTTATTGTGGTTGTATTTCAACATGTGAGAAAGACTTGTATTGGGTTTGTACACTAACCTTTGACATGACTATTGCCTTTTATAATATTCTTATCTGTGCTCATATATAATTTGGAATGTAAGAAATTTTACTGTATTCTATTTCATCTGTATTAGCAACCAGTAAAAAAATGTCACCTACTCTGTATTCAAAGATCCAAGTCTTATTTAAAGCAAAAAATAATTTTAATTGTAAAATTAGAAATACCTGAACCTCACTCACTCGCTCACTCATTTGCCGAACCGCAAACAAGGGTCTACAAGGTCCTACAAGGGTCATGGGGAGCCTATCTAAGCCAACACTGGGGTACACCTTGTCGTAGAGCCAGCATACACAGACACCAATTCACGTCCGCACTGACACCTAGGGTAAATCTTGAACAGCCAATTAGCCTTATATGCATGTCTTTGGACTGTGGGAGGAAACCGGAGTACCCCGAGGAAACCCACACAAAAATGCGAATTACATTCAAACTCCACACAGAAATGCCCAAGCTAGGACCTTCTTGCTGTGAGGTGGGCATGCTTACTACTACACCACTGTGCCACCTCTCTGAATCTATATGCATGCACAGAAAAAATTTTTTACTCTTGATAAAATAATGCATAATTCATATTTTGTAAAGAATTAAAACATTGTATATAAGACTTTATAAATGTGTTATTATCTTTCATACTGGGTAAAAACACTTGTCCACTGACACTGTTATCTTGTACCATCTTTCATAAATTGTCTCATGTTTCTATCAAAATACAGATGTTTGTCTTTATATAGCTCTCTTTCTTTCTCTTTCTTTCTTTGTATGGTATTTCCCACCCTTTCTTCTTTCTGCTTCTCTCTCTCTCTGACTCCTCTTTCTTTCACTCCTTCTCCCTCCCTCTCTCTCTCTTTGTGCTTTCAGTGCAACCACCTTAGTCCAAAAGCTGTCTTTAAAGGCAGGAAATTGTTAGGAGCCCTGATGCTGTCACTCAAACCTTCAGGTGTAGTGAGACGCAATCAGCACCTTGCATGTGCCACATGACCCCTCCCCCTGCCCCACCTCTCCCTTTCTCGAAGCCAGCAACTGAGCCTGTGCTAGCATTCAGCCTTGCCAACTCATGAAAAAAAAAATGAGTTGTGACATAATTGTGACTGCCTTTACCTCGCCAGCATTCTCATTCGACCCCTAAGCAGATCCAATGTCACCATCCACTGCTGCAGGCAGATTGGGGGGGTTGCATCAGGCACTGCATTCCAGGGGTGACAACATCTCCTCTTATTTCACTTAACTCAGGAAATTCTCAAGCTGCAATAGGCTCTCAAATGCCCTGTTAGCATTATCTAGGAATTACATCTTACAGAGCTAAAGGGTATGGCCACATCCACATTGTCCCCATAGTGCTGTAATCTTAGAAAGGACATTGGACCATGCTTATTCACTCCTAGTCTGTTGTTTTGTTATGACAATGAAGAGCCGAAGGTTGCCAGGTACTCTTTATGATCATTTGTTTCGGCAGATGAGAACTGGGTTATCAGTAGTGTGTATTATTATTGTTGTTATTATTATTATTACTATTAGGGTTTAATTTGCACATTGGTGTCATACTTTATTAGCGTAAGTCTTTCCATCTTTCCTAAACTTAACTGTGGATCTATCAGAATACATTAGAAAGAGGATATGTTCAATGTTTTTCGTTGCCACTTTAATTCATTGACAGTAGCATTGGTGGATAAGATGCACGACATATTAAGGACTTTTCATGTGGATCTACTTTGACATGATTCATGAAATGACACTGGATTTATTGCTTTGCTTTTTTCATACTCTTTCACATATTAATATTAAATCAATTCTGTTCCTCAAAATTATAAAGGTAGAAGAATGTAATATTTTGTTTAAGGTTAAGCAAATCACTTTTTGGCATTAAGTAAAGCAGCTAACCCAGTGGCATTTATAAGTACAACTTCCATATTAAATATATACCATATACATATAATCTTGCATCTCCATTTCATTTGAGCTAGTTCTGTGTTCGCTCTAAGTTGAATGTATGTCACACTATTGGACTGTGTTTGAAGTGAGACTGATGTGATGCCTTACACATTTTTAAAGGCCATTTACATTTGTCGTATTGTTTTGTGTCTGTGCTACCTCTTGTTAGTCCAAAAGTAGAGCAAAAAAAAAAGGGAACAATTACATAGTTTATAGAATGCTGGTAGCAATAATGGTAACTGGAACCTAGCTTTTACCTGTTCCTAAAAATGTTAGCATGGCAGATACATTGTAAATCTATAAAGTGATATTTAAGATATGTTTTTATTTTTTAAAAAATCGATTTTGTTTCATTGCCTTTTTTCCTCTTTTTTTAGTTTATTATACTGTTTATCTTTGTTAAAAGAAATGTAACTTATTTTAGCTTGAATAGATCGAAACTCACTCAAAAGATTTTAACCTATGCATATAAATACTGCCTACTTGTTTGTTTTTACCTTCTCTTTCAGTTTGACCTTAAAATGTCCACCAAAAAATTCACAAGGATTGTTGCTCCCCTCAGCCCTCAATTTCATGAAATTCATTTTATTCTTTTCCATTTCCATTTCTTTGCAGGCACGGCCAGCCAGCGGCATAAAAGGGCTGTTTCACAGAAATCCAAAGCAGTCTTCTCTGGACAGCCATGCTGCTGTGCTGCACAGCCATAAGCCCGCTTTTGGAGCCCACCTGCTTCGCCGCACGGCCAGCGCGCCCACCAAGGGCCAGCCCAAAGTTAAACGTGGCTTCCCTGAGATCTCCATTGACACCAAAGACTATAGCTCAGAGGGAGCCAGCTCGGAGCGTGAGTCTGAGGAGGGCCCAGCTGCCCATCCCAACGGGGACACGGCAGCATCAGCGCGACCGTGGGAGCACGGCACCAACGGGCAGCTCCACACAGATGATGGTACAGGTAAGGTCAAGTTTGTCCATCCTGAGCCTAGGGCCACACCAATGCATAATAAAAGAGGCATGAGTGAACCCCTAAAGAGAGCCAACAGGCTAAAATTACAGGATTCATTGGAGAAGCATGGTGTTTTCAACTGTGTCACTGTGAACAGCTCTGGCCGATTAGGAATGACATCCAGTTGCATGAAATGTATGATTGGGACAACGGGAAGCCCAGAACTGGAGAGGAAAATAGTGGCCAATTTTAAACAAGGAAGATCAGCTCCTATGCCAGAGAGGATGTCTTGTTCACCCACACTTATCCGAAAGTTGTCCCCAGAACCAGGTCCAGGACCTAGAGCCTTAGCCTTACCCAAGCAGCCAGTGAAGCCCCAACCTAAACCTGAACCTGATGTCCACTCCTCTAAGCCTACTCCAATGCCAAGGGCACGGTCAAAAACTAGACCGACATTGGATTCCTTGGACAACCCTGCACCTGGAAATGTCTCTGTCAGGAATGCAAGTTCATACCACATACCCTGTAGACACCTCCAGTCCCTTGACTCTTCAGTTCCAAGTATACCAGATAGCAAAACTGACTTGAGCAGACAGCATCTTGCACAAATCAATTGTGTCAGCAACTGTAGTGACTTCAGTCCTATGAATGGTGATGACAGTCTTTCCAAAAACAATTGCAGCAGTTGTAGTAGTCTGGACAGTCTGGAGCTGCTTCCTACAATTCCACCACAACAGATGGACAAACGTCAGCAGGCTATAGGGACTCTACAGCGGGAGATGAACGTTCTGTTTGCCCAGAAAATGGAGGAAGTTCGCAGTAAATCACCCTTGTTCTTCACTGGTAAGACTAAATGGTAGTGCCCTGAAGGGATCTAGTTGATCTCAGTGTATTTGTGGACCCTCAAACCTGTAGTGGCCCCCTTAGATTCCAGATGACTGCAGTGAACAGCTTCAGACGAAGTACATTTATGGATAATAAAAAGAGGCATGACCCAACATAATGTACACCGTATACCACATCATTGATCACCTTTGATGATTTCACATGATCACTGTCAACTTGTATATAATGATTATTACACCATTAGGATAATTGTACTATATTTACCATGAAATGAAAGGAATGTGATGTGGAATTCTTTTGGGCAATGGAGTAAACGTTAGTCATTATGATTTTCAGAACATTTGACAGCTTTACAGTGAAATTTAAACAGAAAGATGCTATACCCCAACTCAATTCCATAAATGTAGCAGCCTGATGTAGTAGATCCCCCAAAGTGACCAGACTTTTACTCTCCAGTAGACTCTATGGGCTTATACTCTTTTACATTCCTATATCATTAAAAGATTTACACAAATACTAACATTCATATACACAATTTACCTTGCTAAATAAAGTATTCTGATTCCGATATCAAATTATAACCTGCAAACCGTTATATGTCATACCAGTTCTATAAATCTTTATACTGTGAACTCTTTTCTTCTACAAGAATCAGTTGCTTTATTCATAACAAACCCAAACATAATAAAAGTTTGCATAAATTAATTTTCATCTTTGCACACCAAAATGCCTGTTTTTTTTTTTATTACAAGCTACCTTGTGAAAAAGAAAAAAAAACAAGTAATAAATCTGCACACATGGAGGTGTTTCATGTATGCGACGACAAATACGAACTAAATTGCACGTAATACATTATCTCGCATTATGTGTCGATGTGCCTAGCTTTATTTTATTCAGAATTTAACTAGTTCATATCTGATTTATTATTTTAATATCTGTATACTTTTATTTTTGCCATTACTGCATATTCAAGATAAAGATTGTTTTATTCTTCAAATAACTGACCAATCAGATCACACCATTTCCATGTAGTATATACTAATGTCTTTAATCCCACAGACCGATCAGATCATGCTTTTGCTATGTAGTATATGCACTGAAATCTATTACACACATTACAAAAGAGTCACAAGACTCCTATGTAACTTGTCAAAAGACTCTTATATAAGTACATTATTGCTGCCCATCTGGTCTGTAGCCCTTTGGGGCAGGTTTTTTTTAAATGAGTGGGGGGTTACAGAGTTTTTTATTCAGTAACTTCTCATGTGTCAAATGTTTACCAAAAAAATTATAATAATTCATAATAATAATAAAGTTTTATTTATTGATAACATTATATTTCTTCTATTGAAATATTCTTTATAATATATTTAGAAATCAAGCATAAATTAGGCAGATCAGATTAGATCATATTTATTTAGTATATAGATTACTATGTTGTCAGTAATTTTCAGATATTATTTTATCTTTATCATTTATTATTTGTGACTTTCTTGATTGCCAAATCACGAGATGGAGAAACAAGTTCAACTACCGTCTGTCTATTGCACAACCCATACCTCGTGAAAAGTAGACAGGAAATGGTTGAACTTGTTTCCCAGTCTTGTGATCACGAGCACTTACCCTTGGGGTTTTAAAGGAATTGTTCTTATATGTTGCAACTGATATTAGAGCAGATGGTTTTTATATTATTTTAGACTTGTGACTTTTCTCAAAAGGGCAGTCTTGAATCTTTAAACTTCGTTGTAACTGAACTTCTTGCTGTTCTATTTACTTCATACACTTCACTGCATACCTTATAAACAGTTTTAAACAAAATGGAGAACTATCCATATTATCTATCTATGCACAGCAGCATCTGTTGTTCTAAAATAATAAAATGCGTTTATGATTAAAAGCTTTCAATCAATTTCTCTACTACATTGGTCACTCCCTTCTGTTTAGGATTCCTTTGCTTTTACTAAACTGCCTGTTTGTTCCTTCTTTCTTGCATGCTACCTTTCCTTAGTGCAAAATTGAGAGGCTGATCAAAGTCAGGTAAACTCATCTTCCATATTTCCTGTCTGCTGCATTGATTATGTGTTTTGTCTTTTTTCTACTGTGGGCAGTGCAAAACTCTTCTCTCACCCCTTTTATACTTCTTTAAGCTTAATAAATTTGTTACGTTTTAAATTACTTTTTAGGCTGATTATGTTGTTATACAGTAAATCGGTCCTAAAAAATGCCTGCATGATGATCTGTGATGCATTTTTCGCCAGTTTGTCATTTTGTATATGTTGTATGAATGTGAATCAAATTGAAGTGCAAATTGCTACATAAAAGCATGATGCATGTTTGCAACATACAGCTATGGAAAAAAAATTAAGAGACCACTTTTATTGAGGATCCCCATTAAATGTGGTCTCTTATTTTCTTCCGTAGCTGTATCTGTGTATATCATGTTGTCGTCCTCCTTTGTGTCATTGACCTGTTAATTTGAATTTTGATTCATTTTGATTTGTCAGACGTGAAAGATTAGTTATGCAAAAGCCTTATTAAAGCAAAATTAATGAGACTTTCTTTGCGTCTCCTTTCAGATCATTCCACAGTGCAGAGATCCATTCCTTATCTGCATGTCCTGGAATCCATTACAGAAGAATATCCACAGAAATCCTCCACGACATCCATGTGTAGTCCAACCCAAACCTCAGAACATTCCCCCAGTAATGTGCTTAATATGGATGTGTCCCCTCCATCCACAGCAATAACGACTTCTGAGCAAGACAACCATTTCCCTGTAAAAACACATGAGAACCTGGAACCACATGTTCTTACCCAGTTTTCCATCCCAAATGAAAGTAGTGGGGGGGATCATATCAACACTTCCCTGTCCATGAACTACCTTGACATTGGGAGCAATAACCCCCTTGCACCAGAGCAGGAAAAAGGTGAAAAGACGAGTGTTGGTGGGAACTTTTTACTGGATGCAGCTGTTAGAATTGGCCAAACTTTAGAGACGGGGACTACGGCTGAGTTGACCACAGTTAAGAGTCCCCAGAAGGTTCAAGCTAAAAAGATTTTAACTGACAAGGACACTGAGCGAGGTTCGTATCCTGGATCCAGGACTTTAGTTCGAAGGACCAAAAGTGATGGCCAGGTACGGGCAGTGTGCCCTGTTGATGAACAGTCAGCAGTGCCTCAGGTTTCCATTGATGCAACTATCAGTGACCGCCTTTGGTCTAAGCTTGACCCGAGTACCCACCGTGACAGTGTGTCGTCCTCATCCAGCATTTCCTCCAATGACACTGTGATTGACCTCTCCCTGCCCAACCTAGCCAGGAAGAGTCTGACCTGCATCCGAGCTGCTCGGGACTGTCAAGATAGTCAGGATTCAATGGCCAACTGGAGTCGCCCTCCTCGGCCATCAATGACTTCTAGTGCATTTTGCGTCAGCAAGAGCAAATCCAATCCAAACTTACGTGATGGTCAAATGTGTGAGTCAGTGGACGAAATTCTTCCAAGGCAGCTGGGGAGTGAGCATGACCACAAACGGCTTACTCAGCGGCGTCACACCTGGAGCAGGCTGTACATAGAAAGCCTAAAGCAGTCATCTTCTGCTTCTAGCAAGAAAGCCGCAGCTCCTGCGCCAAAAGACATACAAGGCGGCTCCAAGTCTAAGAGTTTGGGTGACCTCACATCAGAGGACATTGTGTGCAACTTTGACAGCAAATATCGCAGCATCAGCCGTAGTTTTGTGGTCAGGCCTAGCCGCCAGCAAAGGTCCCCAAAGAAACCCCAGGATGACCTGACAGCACAACTAATGAAACTCACTGATGTCGAACCACTGACGAGCAGTGATTTCACATCCCACTTTCATGACTCAGAGCCTGAGGAAAAGAAGGAGGAGCAAGAGGAGGCACCACCACTGAGGAGGAGCTCATCACGCAGCCAGAGCCGAGTGCGCTATATTGCCAACCGTGCCAGGCAGGCCCAGGAGAGGCAGAGACTGCAAAGCCTCCTCAGGGGATCCAACAGTCCCATCGAGGAACGTGGAATTCCAGAGGGGGCCTGCAGTATCACCCGCAGCCCATGTGCCGGCCTGGATTTGCTGAGTCAGCTTCCTCCAGGACCACCCCAACAGAGCCCTCGGAGCCCAGATAGTGAGGTCTTTTTTATGCTCCGCCTCTGATGGACCAAAGGTGCACTAAAGGTCTGCAGATAAGCAACCTACAGCACATTCTTTTAGTTCAACTACTGAATGACTCAATACAAACGTCTGACGTGAAGCCTGTTTCATGCATTTCTGTTGATATAGTTGAATGATTTGTTACCAACAGTTTGGGTAAAGCTGCTACCAAGATGTTTGGACAACAAGCCCAACAAAGGGCATGAAACAGGGTTGGAGATCTTAATCTTTCTACACATACAGAGAGGCATACTGTAGTTTTTCTAACATGCTGATTGTAATTTGAAAAATGTACAATGAAAATTTCTGAAGCTTTCGGTACAAAGCCAGGGTGCAGCATTCAGTACTGTTGCTTCACAGCATGTAGGTTCTGGGATTGAACTCTCCAGCCAAACGGGCCCTTTTTGGTTGGAGCCTGCCTGTTCTCCTTGTGCCTGCATGGGTTCCCACTGTATGCTCCAGTTTCCTCCCACATTCCAAAGACATGCAGATTAGGTCAACTGGCTACTCTAAATTGCCCATGTGTATGAATGTGTGTGTGTGTATGGCTGTTTGTCTCTGTGTTAGCCTAGCAATAGATTAGCAACCTTTCCAGGGTGTACCCTGTTTCTGGCCCGAATTCAGCTGGGATTGGCAACAACCTTCACTGGGTAAGCGGGTGGATGGATATGTGTAAAGCCACACTAAAGATTTTATCAGTTTGTTGTCTTTAATGCACTCATTACTTTTAAACACTGGAATGTCTTACAGAAATCAAAACTTTTAAAACTGATATCGGTCTTGAATTTTATCAGTCATTTTTTAGTTAAATGGCCTGCTGTAGCAATAGAGCATTAAATGTTGAACTGTATGAAATATTACTTATTTCATTTTAAATCGAATGATATGTTTACTGTACTTATTGAAATACCAATGCATCTTGTTGGTGTTCATAGTGGAAAAAAAATAAATGTTTTTTATAACAAATGCATGGAAGGTGTTTGGAACAGTAATTTATTGTCTCTTTGAATTTTTTGTAGGTTTTTTTTTCTTTTGTGCTTTTTTACAATTCATTCTCTGAAATAGGCATATTGACAAATGCCTTTCCTACTTTTATCACTTTTATTATTATTAACTATTATTAATTATTATTATTTATAAATTATTATTATTATTATTATTATTATTTTAGTTTAGTTTACATAGCACAGGGCAGTTCTTGACACTTGGCTTAAACTTTTGATATTTCAGTTCATTTACTGTAAAAAAAAAATAAAATCATCAAAATCATACAGAAATTGATTGCATGTCAGTGATGTATTGTAAACTTTTTATTGTTTCTCATTTATGGTTTTACATTTTTCTCCAATCAGCATGTGTACTGGTCCTTAGTATGTACCAGTCAGTGTTTAAGAATTAAAGAATTATGTTGAATAAGAGTACACTGATAAAAGTTGTTCAATGGCACATAATAGGATGATGAAAGAGCACTTTGTACTGTAATGTTTGCACTCTCGTGTCAGCTAACTTTGGAGAAGAGTGTGGGAGAGTTTTTAGTAAAAGCATATGTACATACAGATTGTGGTTGTCTGTTTTCTTCCCCCTTTGACCCTTTCTGTTGGGAAAAAATAATAAATTCATGAATCCTCCAGTACTCTTCACACATTGCATGTTTTACCTTTTTTTTCATTCAGAAAACCTGTTGAAATTCCCTTATAGCTAATGACCTCAGCTCCTTTCACGTTAAATACAATGAACACTATAACATAATTCACTATTTCTTATTTTTTGGTTATTCTTCTTCAGGTGCCATATGCCTTGGGCAACATGACCTCGGTTTCGAGCTGTGCCCCATGTTGTTCTTGGGTCTGCAGGCAGCCAAAAGATTTTTCGCTACCCTCCTTTGGTTTTTTCCCTTGATGTCTTCCAGTGAGACCAAGATCTTCTATCTCGCCCTTCCGGATGATGTGACTGAGGAACATCCATTGTGTCTTGTGATTTGTCCACGGAACTCTTAACATTCTTCTGTAGAACCACATTTCTGCTGCTTGAAGGAGGCCTGTTATTGGTTAATACTTATTGACTGTTGCCATGTGATTACTAAATATACAATGTACTTCATAGGACATCAAGGTGGTGTAGTGGTTAGCATGTCGGCCTTGCAGCAAGAGGGTCCTGGGTTCGAGTCCTAGGTTCGGGCATTACTGTGTGGAGTTTGCATGTTCTCCCTGTGCTTGTGTGGGTTTATTCCCACAGTCAGTCCAAAGGCATGCACATGAGGCCAATTTACTGATATAGTTGTCCCAATGTGTGAGAGTGTGAATGGTTGAGTGTGTTGGCCCTGCGATGGTCTGGTGAGCCATTCAGGGTGTATCCTGCCTTTCCCCAGTGGCTGAGATAGGCTTCAGCCTACCCGTGACCCTAGTAGGATTAAGCTGTTCGGATAATGACTGAGTGAATGGGTACAATGTACTTCATTATGTTCTTCCCTATATGTTTTGCTGTTTGAATTAACCAAAAGGTCAGAAACTCCAATCCAGGATGTTTCACCCTCTCAGCACCATTATGTACTCTTTTAAGTGGCCCCCTTTTTCTCAACACTTACACAGCCCAACCTTTCCAATATTTCACAGAGTGCTCCCACTGGGAAACAATGTGTCTTGCTCAGCACTTGGTAGCTGATCTGATCTCAGACTCAAACTGAAATAAAAGTCCTTCTGTTCCCTCTTTTCAGCATTTCAGCTGCTGGTTTTGACCCAAAGTGCCCACTGTCATGTCCTGGGTTGTTATGAGTATTAGCTCATTGCTTTGTATCCTTTGCCTCTTCATGCATGATACTCATAAAATCTTAAAGGATTCGTTTCTGCTTATGATAGACACTTGAGACAAAAGCACAGGAATGCCTGGGTATGCGGTTGCTTAGGTGACGGTTTCTAGTGGGACGTGAGAGACTGGGGCCCTTCTGCGTTCCCAAAAACCGCCCTGGGACTCACATGGCTCAGTGAGTGACAGAGATTGTACACTCTTGTCACTCATACAAAAGTCTGCTTCTTTAGTATTCAGGAGATGCTGCGACTCTGGTCTTTGGATTCGTATTTATCACAGTGAATTTTGTTTCTGCCTCGAGGGTCCATCACGGAGCCAGTCTAACTTGATTTTAAGCAGAATTGATGTAGAAGTTTAACATTTCTGGATGCTTTTAGATTTGGCTGTGTCTATTGGAGAATATAGTAAACTTAGATTACGCCGTGTACTTAGGTAAAAAAAAAAACTGTTGCTGGTTCAGTGTAAGCAGGAGCTTAGCAATTAATTTCTGTAAGAACAAGGAACCTATACAGTAGTGTGCAGTGAAGTTTATACACCAACGCTTTGTCTAAAAGGGCTCCTAATAAAAAGAAGCAAAAAATTACTTCTCTAAAATTTTTGGGTGAAAATGTATTGAACAATGCTACTGTAGGCAATGAGAACCAAAAAAATCATTCCGACAAGTATATTGGGGTAAAAGTATGGCTAATAAACAAAAACACTGAAAATACCAATTTTTCAGAAAAATTTAAAAGTGTCTCAAACTTCAAACCATAAGGAATGGTTTAGTTGAGTGAAGAAATTAAGATGCAGTGATGGTTATACACTAAACAAAATGAAGATAAACCAGAAAACAAGTTTATACATGTACTATTGGATCATGTTGGTGAGAATAAGTAAAAAAACAACAATATATAGTAATAACAAAAATAACATTCACTTTTTTTAGAAAAAAAACTCAATATTTAGTGGCCACCCTTTACTTTGATTACAGCATTTAACCTTTCAGGCATAGTGTTCACATATTTTTTTATTTCTTCACTCA
>JAOUQZ010000034.1:6161730-6171834 GCA_028564935.1 Neosilurus hyrtlii
ACTTTGATTACAGCATTTAACCTTTCAGGCATAGTGTTCACATATTTTTTTATTTCTTCACTCGCTAAACCATTCCATTTAGTTTGAAGTTCATTCATGCTATGCAAAAGTAAAAAAAAAATAAAAATCTTCAATTTTCTGAAAAATTTGTATTTTCAGTGTTTTTGTTTATTAGCCATACTTTTACCTCAATATACTTGTCGGAATTATTTTTTTTGTTCTCATTTACTACAATAGGATTGTTCAATACATTTTCACACAAAATTTTAGAGAAGTAATTTTTTACTTCTTTTTATTAGGAGCCGTTTTAGACAAAAGTGGTGATGTATAATCTTCACTGCACTGTGTATTCTAACAAAATGAAGGAAACAATAGAAACACTCTGAACATGAATATCGCATCCAAAAATTTTATGATCCTATTAGTTATTAATCTTATTAATCTATTTTAAAAAAAAAAACTGCCTTTGTAGAAAAATTCCTATTACGCTTCAACTTGTGAGGCCCCAATTTTTTATTTTTTGTGCATGTTATTTGCATGTGTAATGTTATGTGCATTTATGGCATTTGGTTGATGCCCTTATCCAGAGAAACTTACCTTTTTTTTAACACAACTTTTTAATTGAGGGTAAAGAGCCTTGCTCAGGGGCCCAACAGTGGCAGCCTGGAAGTATTTAGACTTGTACCCTTAACCTTCAGGTCAGTAACCCAGAGCCTTTTCCACTGAGCCGCCCTTGTTATGTTTTAAGTATTCTCACATGACCACGAGATGTGTTTCTTGGACTCCAGCTGCTTACTCTCCCACACCCCAGTCCCACCTCCTCTACCCATAAATCACTGCTGTGGTCTCAGTCCTCCATCCCTTTCCCTCCACTTTCTAGAACAGCCCACTCTTCCCCATTGGTTATTATCTGACCTTGGGGTATTTGTTTGTGCTTTATATTTTGGGATCTTTGATGCACTGGACATCTCGAGACGTTGACTGTAAAGCAGGGTGAGTTTGATGTTCTTGTAACTTTGTTCTTTGGTGTTTTTGAGGTTTTGACCTGCATGTTATGACATGGCATTTCAGCTTGTGTATATTAAGCTCTTGTCTCGAATAGACGAAACAGTAAAACATAAAATCATTGTTTTGGAAATAGTTGAAATCACTAAGGTGGCTTTGCTAGAGGTCTTTGGAGAAGTCATAAGTGTTAAGTCATTATACATTTTTGAATTTTTCTTTGTGCTAAAATTGTAAATTGTTTCAATCATTTCAGTTCAGAATCATGGCATCTCTAGGGATTCTCTTGCTTGTCGTAGCTGTGGCTCACCTCTGCACTGCAGGTAACTTCATACCTAGGAAAACAAATGAAACACTTAATTTTGACATTTCTGCTCTGCATTTCTTTGTAAACAGTGAATTTTTTTTACTGGTGACATGTACATTCCTGTCAGCTCTTGTACAGTAACTGCTCATGGATCTGCTCTGGATGATCGCAGATCAATATTTAAAATAATTAGGAATCATAAACTTTCATTTACTGTCAGATCTATTGTTGCTTATCCACACATTGTAGATACTTACAACACAGAAAAGCTTTGAGTTGATTTTTACAAGACATTTTCATAAATGTTATTTTTTTTAAAAGAGAGAGAGTAAATACTAAGAGAGGTGAGTAGAACGTCTCCTGCTGTGGTCCTTAAACCTCTGACATAGCATTTAATCAATACTGATTTTACTCTATCTCTTCTCCTTGCTTTGGTTTTCCTCTAGTCAGTCTTTCAACAGGATGCAAGAAGGGCCAAGGATAATCTGACATCTTATTGACTCTGTCAATGGTCACAGCAGTTTTTGGCACCCCATCTGAGTGTCCCATTGCTCTGAGTGATTTGCATTAAAAACAGTAGAAAAAGCCTGCCATGGCTAACAATGACTGTGAGCAATCAATTAGCCCCCTCTAACCAAGCAGTCAGCGATGCAGGACAAGGTCATGACACAACTGTGGCTCTGATGGCATGTAATCTTTTCATATTCGGGGAAAGAAAAAGGATATTAGGTGTCAAATCCATGATGTGACTGATGGCCTCCTCCAGGGCTTTCCATACCAATAAAATTGCCTCAGTTACATGTACATGACACATTTAGGAAGAACTTGCTGGAAGAATGACGTTTTTTTTTTTTTGGACACTTAATTTGTAGAACTGTCAATCAAATTGAAAAAATGTGACCCTCAAGGAAGAACTATATGAAGGCTATTAACAGTTTGTGAGTCAGTAATCTTAAATGAAGGCCAGATGTGCAAAGTAAAAAAATAATTTCATTATTTAAATCAATATTTAATGGATTTGTACTTTATCTGAGACTAAATTATGTCTAATTATTTTAAATACATTTGATACTTCGGAAAAAGCAAAACCTCTTCTTTCTACTACAACAGCACATTTCATTGTAAGCATAAATTTGTTAAGTCAATAAGTGGTTTTCTAGCCTCAGACCGTTTTGAGCACTCTCACTCAATCTCACACTCATTGGCCAAATCCTAGTAGGGTTGTGCTGAGGCTAGAACCTATCTCAGCCAACACTGGGCAAAGGCAGGGTACACCCTGAACAGCTTGCCAGACCATCGCAGGGCCAACACACACAGCTATTCACACTCACACTCATACTCACACCTAGGGGCAATTTGTAACAACTATTAAGCCTAATGTGCATGTCTTTGGACTGTGGGAGGAAACCGGTGTACCTGAAAGAAACCCACGCAAGCAAAGAAAGACCATGCAAACTCCACACAGGATCGCCCAAGCCCATGCCACCCAGTTTTAAGAACTTCTATTGATAAATCTAAATTTTAATAACATGACAGCTCGAATATGACTTAGTACATATCAAAGTAGCACTGATTACCAAGGCAGTTTGTTTTATAACAGCTAGCATGCACTGGCATTAAACGTTTTGTAATGTTATTATGCTAGAAAAACATTGGAGCTTATGAATAAAGTTGTTGTTAGTTGGCCTATTTTTCCACTTGTTTATTTATTTATTTTTATCTTGCCAATTTTTCCCATCACATACTTTGTTGTGGTTAAAGGGAATCTAATTTATCACAGGAGCTAAAATTCAACTCACTCATTACTCATGCAAACCCATGCAATCACAGGGAGAACATGCTCAGTTAGTAAATCTGTAAGGTGGATTTATTTTTTTTTTTTTTTGTATTTTACTTCTACAATGTAAAAAACTGTTAGAGATGTTTCACTTTGTATGTTTACTTGAGCAAAGAATTAATCACTAATGATTGGGTTACTTTCTTTTATTACATCACTACTAAGCTTTTCCCTGAATATCTATTTAATATTAATGTTTGCTTACACAACCTCATCACAGTTCTTTTTTATTTATTTTTTATTATTTGAGGTACTTTCTCGAAAGATCATGTATTGCATTGAAAATTAACAAAAACAACAATTTAAACTGAAGACTCGATTGACTATGAGTATGCAAAGGGAGGGCAGTTTCCCAGCACTTGGTGGTGTCTCTTTCTCAGGGGTTGGAACGCTCAGGAGAGTTTAGAATCTGCATCTGTCCCACCACGGGCGGTACCATAGGCTGCACAACAACAACCCGCTGTTTATCTCCCTCTATGTCTTTTTGAGCAGTTTATTTTCTTAAAGGACGAATAGTGGCCGTGAAGCTTTGGACCACTCTAAAGGAGACAGCAGAACAACAGGGACATTGTTCTTGTCTAGTAAATTTGGGGATATTTGCTTCGATGTGAAAAGCAGTACAAAGTACGGCACAGCATGGTGAAACGCTTCATTTGCTGCCAAGAATGTCTTGCAAGAGTTCAAGTTCAGACTTAAACAAAGAGTTATCTCTCTCTCTCTCTCTCTTTCTCTCTCTTTTTCTCTCTCTGTCTCTCTCTCACTATTTTTCTTTCCTTTTTTTTGCTTTATTGTTCAATTTAACAAACTTGTAATATCAGTGTAGGAATACCATTTCTCATATTCCAAATTAAAAATGTTATAATTTCTTTAGTGTGGTAATTTTTGAAGTCAGATAAAAAAATTTTCATCTATAGTTGTTTTTTATATTTTGGTGTAGACTCTGCTTCACACTGTATTTGTATAAGGGTCAGCATGGTGGCATCAAGTTTAGGGTTGCATCAAGTTTAGCGTTTTAGGGTTGTCTATATTTAGACAGTCCATTGGTCCGACAGCCTATTGGTCCGACAGTTACAGCCCACTGGTCTGACAACCCTAACCTTAACCCAAACCCAAGAGAATTTGGTAGGGTGACCAACTGATTTAAGCAAGGTTAATCTTATATGAGTAGGGCTGTCGGACCAGTGGGCTGTTGTAACATAAAGCCGTTCCTGTGGTGAGCACATCCACCTCATAGCAAGAAGGTCTTCCTTCATTTGAGTCGCGGCCGTTTCTGTGTGGAGTTGGCATGCTCTCTGTGTGCTTGCATGGGTTTCCTCCGAGTCCTCCAGTTTTCCTCCAACAGTCCAAATACATGCACATTCTGGTGTGATTGGGTGTGTGAGTAGTTCCAATGTCTCAAATTGCATATAACAAATTTTATTGACCTAATAATGCAATTGTTGTTTTTAATTGACAGAACCACAACCACTAAAGGTGACCACCATTAAGGTAGGTGATAAGCTTTATACAGAGCCTTTTTGTACTTCAGATTTGGATTCCTGTTTCTAAATAGTAATTAAATGCTAATTTTATTGACTAAGCAGCACTGATTTCCTCCTTAGCAAGAACCATACACAATGTCAAAAGGCTCAGAGTTCGAGGGCTTCTGTATAGACTTGCTGGCGGCACTTGCGGAGAAACTAGGCTTCAAATACCATGTTCGCCTGGTGAAGGATGAAAAATATGGGTTCATTGATGAGCACGGCAACTGGGTTGGGATGATCGGAGAAATTGTGAGAAAGGTGAGCTCCCATTAAAATCCCCAGTGAAATAGGAATAGATCATATTTATTCTAGAGAAAAAATTATGTGAGCATCTCCATCCAGCATGTTTATTTGTTTGTTGATGGCATAATAAGAAAGATTAGGGACAAACTATATGGAGCAAAAAAGTTAGTCACTGCTGATGATTTGTTATGGATTTGTTAAGGATGGGAAGGGTGATGAATCTACTCTCTGGGCTAGGAAGAAATCAGCCCACACCTCACCTTGCCTTGTCTTTTCATGTCACTCCAAGTATTTTATTTATATCACTATTAGTGCTGTTGTATGGAAGCCCATTTATACCATGTAGAAAAATCGCATACATTTTCCCTCTTTCTTTCTTTTTTTTTTTTTTTGCATACCATTTTGTCATACACTGCACGGCCCAAACATTTTTCTGTAAGCTAATATTTTATCGGAGCACCCTTATCCTTGACTAAAGTGCTTTACACCATGTCATTGTTGCTTCAGTTGTTCCGGTCGAGGCTCAGCAACATTATGTGGCAATAAAAAGAAGTCAGCTGATGACCTGAATGTACTGAATGTCCAGGGTTTCACATCAATTGTCTTTTTCTTTCCTGATGGCACGGATATAAAATAGGGACTAATATAGCAAAAGAGTGGTTCAGGGAGCATGAGGAATCATTTTCACACATGAACTGCCACTACAGAGTCCTGACCTTAACCCTATTGAAAATCTTTGTAATGTGCTGGAGAGGACTTTGTGGAGTGGTTTCATTTTCCCATCATCAATTCAAGATTGCAGTGAAACAATGAACCCAAATCTGGATGGAAATAAATGTTGAGCTGTTGCGTAAGCTTGTTGAAGCAATGCGCTGTAATCAAGGCCAAAGAAATATTACAGTGTTAGTCCATTTTGTTGGTCGGGCAGTATATCTCAAAATGTTGCTAAAAATGGTGAAGTTTTTCCAAACCAATGTCTCTACAGTACATTTATACATGATGGTACATCTCCGATAGGATATATTGTATGATAGATATTATACAAGTCATGCTCACTGTCTTTATACCATCCAATAAACACTGCTTCTTGAATGGAAGGCACAGATAAGTGAACTGGAAATATCTGAAAATGTGCTGTGTGTGGATGTATTTTCATTAGGAAGCAGATCTGGCCGTGGCTCCGCTAACACTCACGGCTGTTCGGGAAGGAGCCGTGGACATGACCAAACCATTCATGCAGACAGGCCTGAGTTTTATCATGAGAAAGGACACTGGGACTGAGGATTCACAGTACCTCAGCTTTTTAAACCTCTTCTCTGGTGAGCTGTGGATTAGCCTGCTGGTTGCTTATATGCTCACCTCCTTCTGCATCTTTTTGGTAGCTCGGTAAGATACATATCAGATCTTATCTTTAATAAGATCGCAGAATAATGATCTTTAAGATTAGGAAGGACTGGAAATTAATCATATGTGTGTGGTGTTTGTTCTATAAAGTATTAGCCCATCTGAATGGGGCCAGCCGCAGGTGGAGGAAAATCACTTTACAATCTCACACAGCTTCTGGTACACTATTGGAGCCTTAGCACTACAAGGTGAATACAGATTTTAACAGAAAGGGAAATGTCTGCAAGTGTATAATGAGTTTCTGTGCCATAACCCCTCATATTAGAAATAATAAGCTGTATACTAGGGTGCCTGATATCAAGTGTGTGTGTGTGTGTGTGTGTGTGTGTGTGTGTGTGTGTGTGTGTGTGTGTGTGTGGGTGTGTCTCAGGTGCTGGTCCACACCCCAAGTCCTTCTCCGGCCGGGTCATTACTGCCATCTGGTGGTTGTTTTCATTAGTTGTCTTGGCATGCTATTTTGGCAACCTGAGTTCTTGGTTGCACATGGATAACAAACAGCTCTCAATTAAGAGCTTTGAAGACCTGGCGAACCAAGATGTCATTGATTATGGAACACTTAAGGGATCCTCCTCTCTTGCTTTCTTTAAGGTAAACCAGGTTGCCAACATCCATGATCCTTCACTATAGAACATTAATTTCCTTGCATCTCACCCAAACCACATATTAAAGGGATTCACTTTATTATGACACCCCTTTGCCCGATCAGTACTCCAACAATCCAACCTACCGGCGCATCTATGAAAACATGGAGAGAAAACAGTCCTATGCCCTGACAATGGCTGATGGGATCCGTATGGCCCAAGAGGGGAGATATGCCTTCATTGGAGAGTCTGTGTCATTGGATCTTGCTGTGGCGCGTTACTGCAACCTGATGCGCGCCTCTGAGGTCATCGGCATGAGAGGCTATAGCATTGCGGTTCCTTTGGGCAAGTACACATCGAGCAAGCATTTAGCATCACCATGATGATGCTGATTATTGACCCTCCTGGTCTGTCTCTAGTCCGCTAGATATGATATGCTAGCCATATTTATTGATTTTACATCAAGACAGTTAAAAGTACTGTTGTTATAAAACTTTTGTTACTTTCAAATTAGTTTAAAAAAATTTAACCATATTTATGGTTTAAAAATTTGAGGCCAAATACAACTATCTTTACTTCAGATTTCATTTCCACCTTTGGGTGGCACGGTGGCATAGTGCACATCCATAGTGCACATCCATAATACACGGTCAGCACATCCGCCTTACAGTAAGAAGGGCCAGGGTTCGAGCCCTGTGCTTGGCGAGGGCGTTTCTGTGTGGAGATCCCTGTGCCTGTGTGGGTTTCCTCTGGGTACTCTGGTTTTCTCCCGCAATCCAAAGACATGAACATTAGGCTAACTTGATATTCTCAACTGCCCCTAGGTGTGAATGTGAGTGCTAGTGCTGATGGTTGCATGTCCATGTTGCTCTGCGATGGTCAGCTGAGCTCTTCAGGGTGTACACCTCCTTCATCTGGTATCAGCTGGGATAGGATCCAGCCTTCCAGCGTCCCTAATAAACGAAAAATAAGATGAGATGAGATGTCTACCATCTTGAACTTGTCCATCTTTGAACAAAAAAATAAATATATATATATGTGATATTAATGTAGTTTATTCTGATCAGGTCAACTGGGATCTGGTGCCAATCCCAGGAACACCACTGTGGGGAATCATGCACAGGCACAATCATACTGGGGGTGGGTGGTGTGATGACACCAAAGAACTCAGCAGAAAACCAGACATGGAGAACATATACAGAAGTTTAATGTAGGCAATTTCACACAGTGTTGTAAAAAAATGCTCCTTCTATTAAAACATAAAATTTAAGAACACACTTTCTGACCACAGCTATGTACTTAGGTTCTTACTACAAACATTAAGCTATGTTGTCTAATGTAAGGTTGTACGTTGGTGTACTCATTAGCACATCCACCTCACATCAAGAAGGTCCTGGGTTTGAGTCCCAGGCTCGGCTGTTTTTGTGTGGAGTTTGCATGTTATCTCCGTGCTTGCATGGGTTTCCTCCAGGTACTTCCACTCCCAGTTTCCTCCCACAATCCAAAGACATGCACATCAGGCTAATTGGCTGTGGCAAATTGCCTCTAGGTGTGAGTGTGAATAGTTGTGTGTGTCCTCCCTGTGACGAGTTGTTCAGGTGGTACTCTGCCTTAAAACACTCACTGAAGCTGGGTAATTAATTTTTGTCGTAATTATTTTCTTTTTTTATTATTATTATTTAAATTATACTTTTCCCTTCCATAAATTTTTATTATTTAGCTTTAGCACGGCCCTCAAACCTGCAGCTGAATTTGCATGTGCATATGTTTTAAGGCTTTCCCTTGTTGAAAAATCTGAGTGTGGCCATCCTCCAGCTGAGCGAGTCTGGAGAACTGGATTATCTACGAAATAAATGGTGGGCGAGCAGCTGTGTGGCAGACAAAGCACAGGCATCAACTCTGAAGCCCAGCAGCCTGAAGGGTGTCTTCCTGCTTTTGGCGCTTGGATTAGGGCTGGGACTCATTCTGGCCCTCATGGAGCTGACTGCCAAATCGCGAAACATTGCTAACACAGAGCAGGTGGGTGGGTTAAAATAAAGCAGTTAAAATGTTAACATTATGTGATAGCAGCATGAATAATGATACAAAAATAAAATAAAATGCAACATCTGGTGTATATTGGCCATAGAAAACTAAAGCAAAAACGATTTCTACATGGTTTTCATAACCTGTTCAGCTATGATTATACCCAGTAGTAGTAGTAGTATTAGTAGTAGTATTAGTAGTAGTAGTAGTAGTAGTAGAACCACAAAATTGGACAGTGTTGCTCACCAACCATGTATTTTCTGAAGTGAAATGAAAGGCAATCCTTCCAACCTCTGCTGTTACACAAGAATATATGTATATTTTCATTATCAGGTGGTTTTTACTTACATTATCAAAGTTGCAATCTGCCAAAATCAATTTGAAAGTTTGCATTAGTCTGTTTGAAATGACTACTGTTTCATTCTCGTGAGAGTGCGAAATCATGAGAATAGGACATGAACCCCCCATTTCATATAAAGCAAGTTCATGGCAATACAAACACTATTCAGATATTAATCAAACAAATCAAATATAAACTAGTGAAATTCTGAATAAAATAAAACTAGACACTACTACAGTTCATACGTGATTCTGCGTGCATACATTCCGTGTACATAGAACAAGTATGTGCTCATAAATATAAAAGAACAAATATAGCACCATGTAGTCATATGCAAATTAGTTCAAGAGAGTGTTGTTTGCAGTGGGAGAAGGCCAGCTAATCAGAAAGCCCAGCATGCCGTGACACAATAGTGTGTCCAAAAAAATATTAATAATTCAAAAGCCTTGTGCTTACGGCCAGCTGAAACAGCAAAAAGGAAATACTTAAAAATTATTTGACACCATGGCGTTGCATAACACAGCTGATTCAATTCAATTCAATACAATTCAGTTTTATTTGTATAGCATTTTTTACAAATGACATTGTCACAAAGCAGCTTTACATAATAATTAAGGAGGAATCTAAAAATTTTTCTACAACCCCCTACACATCCCTAATGAACAAGCCCGTGGCAGTGGCAAGGAAAAACTCCTTCAGTTGACATGAGGAATAAACCTTGAGAGGAACCAGTCTCAAGAGGGAATCCCGTCCTCATTTGGCTAAAACCATAAAATACAAACCATGTAAGAAAAATTTCATTACAGTCCAACATGTAGTCCGGTTGGTTATACCACAACTGT
>JAOUQZ010000034.1:6195638-6212911 GCA_028564935.1 Neosilurus hyrtlii
ACACCACAATCTCTCTCTCTCTCTTTCTCTCTCTCTCTCTCACACACACACACCACAATTTGTCTCTCTCTCTCTCTCTCTTTCTGTGTCTCTCAGTGGAAATGGAGAATGTTTTGCATGTCTTAATATAAAATGAAGGAAGTGATCCATGCATGAGACATATTTTAAAAAAGAAAGAAAAAGAAATCCTGGGGAAAAAATCCCTATTGTTTACCATGGTACAAAATATTCATCAGACGCCCACTAGGGGGAGGCATTTCATTATATCCATGCCAAGTTAAAAAACCTGCAGTCTTAAACAGATTTTGCAGGTTTATCTTTGCACTTGTCATCATAATTCATTTGTGCTTTTTTTTTAAGGACTCTTTAACATTATGAGAGGATTTTTAATATTTAGGTTCATATTGGGGATTGCTGGGCTTTGGGAAAGGTTTGTGTTCTCCACGTGCTCTTGTTATTAATTTGTAACAGAGAAGACTACTGCTTGTATTTTTGCTTTCAGCAAAATCAATTGTTTGTGGCTTTTATTTTTGCTTATTAAACTGAACAAAGTTAGGACTATAAAGAAAACAATAAGGTTAATTAAAAGATAATATTATCCACATTAATATAAAGCCACTTTAAATTAATTGTCACATGACATTGATGGACACATCACCTCACCTGTGGCTAAAATCAAGGAAGTCAGAAAATGAACAGCCGCGTGCTTCGTCGTTGAGTTCACGTCGTTTAACTTGAGCAGGTCGGATGCTCAGTCTGTGACTGGCAAAAATGAGTACAATCAGCCGGCCCTCTAACGAGCAGTGCTTCGTTTTCAAGGTTTAATGCTACAAGGCATTTAGAATTTTTTTTCTTAAGGCTCAAAAAAACAGAAGAAAATGGCTTTCCATGTAATTAATCGTTAGTGTCTTGATTTCTTTCTCTTTCTGCAGAGCTTTGACATGTTCATCAGCCATTATAGCAATGTGAGCGCCCCTCCCTGCGTGCACGTCTACAAGCTGGTCGGCTCTGACAGCGACCCTTTACACAAAGAGCCCGAGTTTTGGGCCAGCATGATGGAGGCAGCAGGTACGAGAGTCTCTTCAAAAGATATTAAACAGAGCGGTTTAATCATTTTTATTTAATTTTCTTTCTTTCCTTTTTTTTTAGGTTGCCCAGCTGATTACGTTCCACCCGAGATATTTAGTTTTCCTGCAAAGTCTGGTTTTGAGCTGTACGGAATGTTGTACAAACCACATAACTTAAAGCCAGGCAAAAAACACCCTGCGATCCTGTTCGTGTACGGTGGCCCTCAGGTTGGTTTGCTGTGATGGCATTTTAAAGGTGCAGTGTATGATTTAAAAAAAAAAAAAAAAACAAACAAAAATAACACAACACTGTGATTCACAACATCGCCATGTGGTACCTGTTTATAGTTTTGAGTTTTGTAAATGAAACCCAGACACCCCTGGTAAAAAATTTTATTTATTTTTTGCCTCCAAAAATGGGTTCCACTCTTCCAAAGCTACTTTTTTAAGACTGTACAAGCTATTATTATAATTTTTTTTTTTTACATTACATTACCTGTATGGCACCATTATACAGTGATTTACATTTATTATTTTTTTATTCAACTGAGCAATTGCTCAGGGGCCCAACATGGTGGTACTGGGGATTGAACCCCTGACCATTAAATCAGTAACCCAGAGCCTTAACCACTTACTCACCACTGCCCCAATGTAAATGTAAAAACTAAATTTTTATTTATTATATATATTTTTTAATTGAGAAAAATGTTTTTTGCTCTTTACAGGTGCAGTTAGTGAACAACTCGTACAAGGGGGTAAAGTATTTGCGTTTGAACACATTAGCATCTCTAGGTTACGCAGTGATCGTCATTGACGGAAGGGGCTCGTGTCAGAGAGGGCTGAAGTTCGAGGGTGCATTAAAAAACAAAATGGTACGTATACCAGGAATACAAGCATGTAACCTGTTAAAAGGAGAATTGAAGCCAAATTGGAATGATCAGCTCGAAGCACCAAAACACTGATGGACCAAAAACACATCTAACAGCATGGTGTCTTCTTTTTGTTGTCTTCAGGGCCAGGTGGAAATCGAGGACCAAGTGGAGGGTCTTCAGTATGTAGCTGACAAGTATAAATTTATAGACTTGAGTCGCGTGGCAATTCACGGTTGGTCTTACGGAGGGTTCCTTTCCCTCATGGGGCTCATTCGTCGGCCCAACGTGTTCAAGGTGAGAGCTGCATGCAGCCATCTTCGGCCAGTGGAATGGTTCCTTTAATTAAAGCCAGACTTGCATTTACATTTCTGCCATTTGGTAGACGCCCTTATTCAGACCGACTTACAGATATCATTTCTATGCAACTGAGTAATTGGGGGTTAGGAGCCTGACAGCGGCAGCGTGGTGGTTTGAAGCTTTGGCTTGAACCCCGTGATCTTTGGATCAGTAAACCAGAGCCTTAACCACTGAGCCATCACTGCCTAGACTTCACCCAGAAACACTAGTGATGCTAATATAGAACTGAACCCTAAACTAAAAGTGTCCATTACAATTTTGTAAATGATATCAATTAATATTAGTAAACCTGTTGGGGTTGTAAGTACACGCTAATCCGAAGCATTGTTCATTTAGGTGGCTATAGCTGGAGCTCCAGTGACAGTGTGGATGGCGTATGACACCGGCTATACAGAGCGCTACATGGACGTACCTGAAAACAATCAGCAGGGCTATGAAGCAGGCTCTGTGGCTCTGCATGTTGATAAGCTTCCAAATGAGTGAGTTGTGATGATAAAGACAGCATTATATCCCTGCACCTTCCAACCTGATCTCTAAGCAGCTCTAGTAGATAAGATGGTTAACACTTTTTCTGTACTGAGAAAAGAACAAAAGATTTAGCAGTTAACAGCTTTTTAAAAACGTGGACCCCCCCTTTTTTTCTCCCTAATTTTGTCATCCAATTCCCACCCATGAAATATTGCCTTCCCTATCATACGACCACCAACCATGGAGGAATGTAAGCATGCACACGCTCCGTCCGTGACATGCAATGCTGCCACCCACCTTTTTTTGCACTGCTGCACATGCGTATTTGGGGGCGGCCTAACACATGCGGAGGGAAAGTGCTATCGTACAAATGAGCTCACAGATGCCTATGATTGGCTGGTGATCGCTGTGAGTGACAGGGAAGTGAGCGTATGCCATCCCTCCCTCCCATGAGAGCTCGTCCAATTAGCTCCCATGTACTCCCGGTCACAGATGGCTGTGGCACCAATCCGGATTCGAACTTGCGATCTCCGGGTTGATAGTCGCGCACCTTGTCGAAGCGCCACTCGGGAGCGCTGTTCGGGTATTTTGTGTTAGTTAGATATGCTGCTTGGAAGCTAAACAATTTTCCCTACCCACCAGTTAAATTCCTCCTTAACAGCATCTTGCATCACTCTAGAGCCCTGAATAAATAATATCCCCAAATCCAGAGTTTTATCGAACCCTCTGACGTTACCTCCAGCAAAAAGGTTGTTTTATCTTTAGATTGTTTCGTGTTTAACAGGATCACGCAAAATGTTTTATGCAGATTTTCATGAAATTGCTTCCACAGTTGATGCTGTTAGATTTTGGAGATGATCCGCATCAAATTCTAGATCCAGGAATCTTTTCAAAGATTCCTTAAAGGGAGAATTAAATTTAAAACTTGCTTGCAGAGTTTGTCACTTCATATCAAAATGTTCTATACTTCATGAAAACTTCTTTGCGGAAAAGTCCAGTACTCGCACATCCAATAATTTTAACATTGTTTTTTTTCCCCTCCTTACCAGGCCAAACCGGTTACTCATCTTACATGGGTTCCTTGATGAGAACGTGCACTTTTTCCACACCAACTTCTTGGTGTCTCAGCTTATCCGTGCAGGGAAGCCATATCAGTTACAGGTTTGCTCACTTCATTTCAATTTTCATGGATTGATTTGTGCTTGTGCCAGTAACGATATTCAGTATTTGTACCCAGTTGTTCTCAATCATTGTGTTTAACACCGTCGTTGTCACCCTTTTTTCAGATCTATCCCAACGAGAGGCACAGCATCCGCTGCCCGGAGTCCGGTGAGCACTACGAGATCATGCTGCTACACTTCCTCCAGCAACATCTCTGATGAGACCCATCGTTTGTTGGGACAGTCTCCAGTCTCCACCCACTGCCCCTCAACTAATCACGAGGCACCTCCTTCGAACAGCTCTATCATGAGGGCGGAACACTTTTCTTCTAAATTTTCATTCATCCATTTTTCCTTCTGGAAATTCTGTCCCCGGATCAGATCTTTTCCCCTCAGATTCGAGCATGTCAGCAGTTTTAGCAGATTTCAAAACCACATTTGAGGACAAGAGGTGAAAACACACCTTCAACAAAAGGACTCATGTAGGTCACGAACTTCTAAGCAACTTTTTTGTTTTATTTTGCAATTTTGTGCCACATCTAGGTAATCTCTCTTCCCTCCTTACAGTCCTCTTCTAAAATTAAAGACGTTGCCAATTTTTTTATTTCCTTCTTAGTGGCCTAACAGACTTCCTTCTTTTTCTCCTCCGCTCACATACGGAGAAATCTCTTATCTCCTGGTTAACACATCATTTTAACTTAAAGCTATTCTGTTCTATAAATACACTTGTGGTTATGTGCAGCCACGGTGATGACGTGGCTCTTGTGTAAAGACACCTCACACTACTACCTGCGATTCGTATTTTAAGTGTGTATTATTAAAGGAACATATTTTTTATGAATTCCAATTTTTTTCTTTCTTTTTTTTTTAATAACTCGTATGATTATGTACAAACTCATTAAATTGCCGTGTTTGACTTTTACCTAGGTGGCCATTTCACCAACCTCAACAGTGTGTGTATGATTTACATAAACAAACACAATCATTTATAGATGCTATGACATCACAAATTGTGAAAATCATGAAGGTTGCTAGCGTTACAGGAAACAGGAGGTCATCTTTATATAATAAACTTTATTTTTACATTTTATTTTAAGGAAGCTGTATCCCAAGACACATACTGAAACATAAAAATAGCAATAATATATTACAGTGAAAGGAGATAGTGCTGGGTTAGGCACAACTCAGAAACAAGCATCTAGTGTTAAGATACACACTGTATTGAGTACATCATTACATAATTATATGAGCTTTTCAGAATAATGGTACTATAATATACTATAACCAGATGAAACCTTAACACATGACCCATTAATCCCACTGACAAGCTTTTAGGACTGTCAAAACACCCTAAAGATCCATGTTCGATTATCTTTGGTACAATTTTTAACATTTATACGGATGTATGTGCAGTATCTTCTATTACTGACAACCTGTTACTAAAAGTTAACTGTTTGAAGTATCCTGCTGTTTTCTGAGAGAGCACAGTAACTACCCTTTCAAGTCCGTTCAACAACTCCCTAGATTCATGTGCACGTTCACCTCTAGGTGGCACACTAACCTAACCAAGAGGACTGATTGTCTCTGCTCATAATGCCTAATGATGCCAAGTGTTATGATTCAAGCATCTGGCAACTGTTTGTAACTGGATGCTTCCTGCAGTGCTCAGATATACAATTTTGAGCCAGCTGTGCAGATAAATATTAATATTAATTGTAAATATTCTGGTGTTAGTGTTGATCTAGCCCCATGCTCCTTAAACATGAAACTCCTACAGAACATGAAATATACAGTAGTTGTATACAAAGGGTCACATTAGAGGAAGAAAACGTTTGTGATTTGAGGCCAGTTTTGTTTTATTTTTTTCATAAATGCTTTTTGTTCAGAGTTAAGACACGTGTGCCTAAAGCGTGTATCTACTAATGATATTTTGGGGAAACAAAATAATACAAACATACGATAGACTGAGTTGTTTTTTACCTCTTCACAAAGGTTAGGTTAATCTAAAGATTAGTATATACTGAAGGGAACAGTGTGATAATCTGATATAAAAAAGAAATGTATTCCATGTGGATAATGGAGCTCAGTCATTTTGAGCAACTGGCATCATCACACTTTAAAATTTGGGTTTAAAAAAAACCCCAAAGAGTATCCTGTTAATTTACTTTTCCTAATTCCGATTACTATGTACTAAAAAACTATTAGGGTGCGCCGTTTTCCTGGGTTTCTGTGTAGTACGCACTGAACTCTGCACGATTCTAGAAATACTGCTTAGCTTGGGTTGCAGCGGGCACAGGTCACCTGACCTGCCTCTGCTGTAGCTGAAGTACAAGAAAGAAAATCTATAAAAATCTAGTTTTAGATTGCTTTACTTTGTTTCTATGTAATATATACTACGACTGTAAAGAAAGTTTAAAGAGATGCCATTACACAGATCTCCACCTGCTGGCACCCGAGTTCACCTGAATCTCATGATTCAAAAATGTTCAGCCATCCGTGACCAGGAGTCCATGGAAGCTGATTGGACGAGCTCTCACGGGAGGGAGGGATGGCATACGCTCACTTCCCGGGCACTCACAGCGGTCACCAGCCAGTCATGGGCATCTGTGAGCTCATTCATACGAGGGGGCGGACAGCGCTTTCCCTTCGAGTGTGTTAAGCCGCCCCCAAAATATACATGCGCTGCAGTTCGGGAAGAGGCAAGAGGTAGCATCGCATGTCACGGAGGGGGCATGTGCATGCTTACACCCCTCCCTGGTAGGTGGTGGTGGTGTGATAGGAAAGGAATAAAATCAAATGGTGGGAATTGGATACGACCAAATCCGGGAGATTTTTTTGGTACATGTCACTCTTTGCATATGGTTTAGAAGAGTTATAGAGTTCAATAGTAAATATACTGCCTGGCCAAAAAATAAGTTTTACACACATGTTGTTGTTCCACCTTTGGCCTTGCTTACAGCATGTAAATGCCATGCCACTGCGTCAACAAACTAAAGCAACATGACCTTTATTTCCATCCAGTTTTGGATTCATTTTTCACAAAGGTCTTTATGGAGTGGTTCATTTTCCCTCATCAATTAAAGTCTTCTCCAGCACATCCCGAAAACTGGTTGAGACTCTGGGGTGCCAGTACATATGTGAAAATAATTCCTCATACTCCCTGAACCACTCTTTCATTATTTGAGTCTCCTTTTTATATCCGTGCCATCAGGGAAGAAAAAGTCCATTGATGTGATAAGCTGCTCATTCAGTGCATTCAGCTCATCAGCTGACTTCATTTTATTGCCACATTAATGTTGCTGAGCCTCAACCTGACCAACTTTAGCAACAATGCCATGGAGATTAAATGTGTTCAAGGCTAAATGCACTCCAAAAAAGTATTCGTGCACATGACTTGTTTTTTTGGCCGAGCAGTGTTTAATACTGTTTGGAAGTTTGGTGTGGTCCAGCAAATTTGTGCTCATCCAGAAAGAAACACCAACCACCAGAATGCAAGTCTGCAGGAATAATTTAGTAACTAGTACATGCCGTACGCTAGGATTTTGAGGTAAGAAACAAACCCAACACCATCAGATACCCAAATGAATATAACATGATCTACATGCCAAAATTTAAAGCTACAGTGTGTTGTGAGTACTAAACAGACGATGGGCATGCTCAGTCTGATCAGATCAAAGCTCACTTTGGCCTGTGCTTAGTGCATTATTCTTTGCTTCTCAAATCTGTGCCTCATATAATTATAATGAGCAGCAGGGGTCTTGATTTATCTTTTTAACCAAGGTTAAAATCAGATGCCTTTCATAGGAAATAGTTAAAAATATCTGTAATATAATGCATTAGAAGATAACACTGTAAATGGAATATCCTGAAGAAACATTACTACATATAAATCTGTAATATAAACAACGTTAGTGTTTCAGTAAAGGCAGTTTATGCTGCTAATAATCACTTCTTGCACGTTCTAGAGTGAGTAGTTCATCACTCAGAGGCCCATGTCTTCTTAGGACTGGATGGACTCCTAGGGTTTGCTCTGGGGGTAACCTAAAAAAATAAAAATAAAAAATAAAAAGATACAGTAACTGTTTCAATATCATGTTACAAGAACATAACATTGATTGAAATTGAAATCTAATTCGTCCAAGCAGATATTCATGTCTTCTTTACATGGTAGTGTCTGACCAAGCCGCTGTACTTGGTAAGAATAGGACCGAGTCTGGTTTTGCAAAATTAATATTGGTAGCACGAACGTTTCGATTTAAGGGCGGCAAGGTGGCGTAGTAGTTAGAATGTTCACCTCACAACAAGAAGGTCCAGGCTTCGAGTCCCAGACTCGGACATTGTTGTGTAGAGTTTGAATGTTCTCCCCGTGCTTATGTGGGTTTCCTCCAGGTATTCCAGTTTCCTCCCATAGTCCAAAGACATGCACATTGGGCCAATTGACTTATCCAACTTGCCTCTAAATGTGAGTGTGAATGATTGTGTGTGTGTGATTGTCTGGTGAGCTGTTCAGGGTGTACCGTTCCTTCGCCCAGTGTAAGTTGAAAGGCTCAGCCTCCCCACGACCCTCATGGGATCAAGTGGTTCAGTAAATTGAAGTTCATCCCCACTAACAACCGCTTAATAACCAGGCTAATACACCACAAAATGTTTTTTAGGTAATTACCTCCACCAAGGAGCTCATGTCTTTGATTAGGTTTGTGTGTTTGTTAGCAGAATTACATGAAAAGTTGCATGTGGATTTTCATGAAATTTCTACCTGAGGTAGAGTTTTGCACAAGAAAGACTCCACTTGATTTTGGAGATGATCTGGACCAAACTCTGGATCCAGGAATTTTTTTTTAATGATTCTTTTACATTGTGAGATAGGACATATTTTTTTGGAAGTAAAGTATTACTACAGGTTTGGCAGATGGTCTAGGTCTGAGAAGCACCACAAACTCATTACAGCCACCATCATGTGTTTCTGGTCTGTGGCTCATTATGACACAAGTTAATCCACAAGTTGAAGCATCCTTTGCACAATTATGATTTTTGAGACGTGACTAAGATTTGATTACATCATATGCAAAAGCCTTGTATGAGATACGTAGTGACAGGCTACTTACATCAGACTGTGCTTTAGAGTAGTTCATGTGGGCGTAAAGTAGCACTGCAATGTCATTGTGGGATGCCTCCAGGGCAATAGACAGAGCATTGCTGCCATCCTAAAATCAAGAAACAAGAGAGTTTTTACTCAACTGCTCTACTATTCTACAAATCTGGTCCATGTTTGTTAATAAAAATCAAAACAATAAATGACTGAATATACAGGGTGAACAAAAACCTCCCACATTTCAAAGGTAAATAATATAATAAAAGCTAAAGATAACCAAATTATTATTAATTGTATACATGAAACTTCTTTCAGTAAATTCATCATTACTTGCACACATGAAACTTAGTGAAGCAGGAGAGGCAGTGCTAAAGTCTGCTAGAGTGAACACCTTGAGTTGAAGAACATGTGTGGTTTCAGTAAGATGAAGCTAGGGCTCACAGACAGATCGCTGGAGGTGCTGAGGGAAATGTTTCCGGGTCAAGTGATCTTGTTGTGTGGCAACGTCGGGTGTCTGACCTGTTCCCCTGACCTCGTCCCATTCTTCTTTTTTTTCGGGCTACCTTAACGAGTATACTCAGTCGGTCATCTTTTTCCGCTTGATCCGTGGTCGGGTCACGGGGGCAGCAGCCTAAGCAGTGAGGTCCAGATGTCCCCCGCCGGCCACTTACTCCAGCTCTTCCGGGGGGACACCAAGGCATTTCCAGACCAGCCGAGAGACGTAGTCCCTCCAGCGTGTTCTGGGTCGACCTCAGAGTCTCTTCCCGGTCGGACATGCCCGAAACATCACACCAGGAAGGCATTCGGGAAGCATTCTAATCAGATGCCCGAGCCTCCTCAACTGGCTTCTTTTAACGCGAAGGAGCAGCGGTTCTACTCACAGCTCCTCCCGGATGGTCGAGCTTCTCGGAACTTGATATTTCAAATATGTTTCATAATTGTTTTTACTTACCTTTGATATGTAGGAGGATTTATTGGGTTACCCTGTATTTCACACTACACTGCACCTAAACTCAACCATAAATGTAAGCCCAATTTCAGTTATCAAATAATTCTTGAAAAAAATGTCATATCAAAAACAGTCATATCTTGTCCGGTGCGTAGAGAGATAGCGTGCATACGTTGTCTACTATGGTAATATCACAGCCAGGCTGCTCAAGCAGGAGAGAGACGATCTCAGCACGCCCGTGCTCGCTGGCACACATCAGAGCTGTAGAGCCTTCGTCATCCTGTATGTTCACATTGGCCCCGAACTCAAGTAGCGCTCGCACCATCTCCTGCCTTCCATGACTTACTGCCAGCATGAGTGCAGTCTGACCAGCCTGGACAAAGATGGAGCACAACAAAACATACACTTTAGTCATAAATACAATGTATTCCACACTAAAGTTAACCAGTAATTATGGGCTGAGAACAGGTTTCACACATCAGTACCAGAAGGAGAGAAAGAGAGAGAGTTCAATCAAGTCTAGAGTCGAGACTCACCTGGCTTGCCTTGGCGTTGACATTGCCCAGACTGAATAGTTTCTTAACTACCAACAAGTCATCGTCTTCTTTCACTGCTGATAATGCGGCCAGCATCACAGCCGTATATCCCGCCTTGTTCTGCTTATCCACACTGCACACACCTACAAAACACCCATCACATTGAAAATTCTGGAAATATGCTGTACTTTGATAAGGCCACATTAATAACTTAAACACAATAACCTGTGTCAAGTAAGAGTCCAACTATGGTGAAGTTGGAATGAGAGACACTGTAATGCAGAGCCGTGTTGCCGTTGCCGTCGGTCATGTTGACCACATGCCGCACCAGAGCAGTGGAAAGCTCAGAGAACGCCATCAGGTAGTTGGAAACTCGGGACGGCTGTGCCGTCTTAGCACTGGACACTCTGAACCATTCCAGTTGCACGGTGTGGGTGCTGGAGAGCTGCAGCAGTTACAAAAATAATTGACGTTTTAATATTACGGAACAGAAAGAGGGATTTTGACTGTAACTGTACATGCACTCCACCTACCAGTTCTTTACTCTTTGTCGTTTTGGCTCCATCATTAAGGTGGTTCTTTAAAATCAGGCAAGCCTCGTGCATTTTTGAACTCAGTTCAAACCTTTAAGAAAGAGTCTGGCGTGTTTAAAATGAAGATAACAAGGTAAAAACTTTCACACGTTTTATTTGGATTACAGAGCAAAACAAAACATCACAGGCACGGAGCTTATCAAGCTCCACAGCCCTGAGCAGATTGCTCTCATTTCCATCACACATTAGTGACAAGAACAGCATGGCGTTCCAAGGACCGTATTTTTGGCTCACTCGTCATGATTCCATTTATAAATTGTACAAAAGGTACACACTAAAACAGTAATTTATAGCTAGTTAAAATATTTATAACAGATAGTTATGACTGCTGCTCATAAATTTCATTCAAACATAAGTAGTATAACTCAAGTCAGGCTTGGTTTTCCACTTATTTTCCTTCAACAAAAACTGCTATTCTTTCGACCAGTATAGTGGTATTTTATGGGATGTCATACACTGCCTGGACCAGAAAAAAAAAAGACTCACACTGATATTCCACTGCGTCTTAAGTTATGCAAGTCTGATATATTGCTATATCTTTATAACGACTGGTCCTAACACATCAAGGATAATCTACCCTTAAAGATAATGTCTAAAGTTTGTTTGCATCTAATTAAGTACTTAATATAACAAAGTTTTTAATTGTTTAGCAAAACACTGGATTATATCTGTCTGATGTTGTTATGCAAGTCGATTAGACACCTGGGTATTAGTTGGATAGTGGCTTGTGTTGCAGTCTGATTGCAGAAATGGGTAAAAAGAAAGATATATCAGGTCATGAGAAGACCAGAATTGTACAGTTAAGTCTGTCTGAAAAGACTTCAATTTTAAGAATTTTACACAGAGACCACAGAACTACTAGAAATTCACTGAAAATATGGAAAAAATGAGAAGAACCAAAAGACGGGGATTCAAAAACCAGAAAACAAGAGGTGAACGAAATTTGAAGCAAATGATGGCTAAAATATCCCCTTTCAAGCAGCGCAGATTCGAACAGGCTGGTATCACAGGCATCAAGCTTGACGAGATGCAGAATTTTGCGCACCCTTGGAAAAGTTGTGAAATCAACCATTCGGCCGCCTTTAAACAAAAGGCATGTAGAAAAGCGTTTGGTTTGGGCCAGAGAAAACCTGAAAACGGACTTCAGCAAAGCTATTTTCACAGACGAGTTGAGGGTTACATTGGATGGTCGGGGGTTGAATCTTCAATGTCAGGAAGACCCCTTCCAGACCCAAGAGACAACAAGGTGGTGGTGGCATTATGATTTGGGCTGGAATTGTTGATGGTAAGTTGACTGGCCCATTTAAAGTTGAGGAAGGAGTAAAACTCCTGCAGATTCCTGTTGGCTACTGGATAACACTTTTCTGAGATGGTACAGGTCACAGAGCCGAGCTTTAAGCGAGTGCATTTTAATGCAGGATAATGCTCCCTCCCATGCTGCTCACAATGCAACAGAATTCTTGGCAAAAATAATTAATGACCTGGCCAGCATCATCGCCTGATTTGAACCCCATTGAAAATCTGTGGTCAATCATCAAACAGGAGCTGTACAGGGCTGGAAAGCAACACAGCAGCAAAACATAACTGTGGGAGGCAATTCAACCAGCTTCAAACCTGAAATTATCAGAAAACTAACAAGTTCAATGGATGACAGACTAATTAAAGTAATTCAAAGTAATGGTGCATATATACACATGCAAATGACATGATCTCTCGTCTCATTAAAGTTAAAACTGACTTTTTTGTCATAAATAATGCTTAATTTCTTGAGAAAAGGGGGGGGGGCATACTTTTGTAAAGAAACTGGTGACTTGCATAAAATCAGTGAGCAAATTTCAGATATACTAATTTGAATAATTATTTAGGAAAACTCTGGACAAAGAAGGGGTACACCCAGAACAGCTTGCCAAACCATTACAGCACAACACACACACACATCTGGGGTGATCTGAAACAGCCAATTACCCTAGTGTGCATGTCTTTGGACTGTGGGAGAAACCCACACAAGCATGGAGCAAACATGGAAACTCAACACAGAAACGAACCCAGGACCTTCTTACCGTGACAAACATCTAAGAGCTAACTACTATGCCACCGTGCTTCCTTAACAAAAAACATGCCAATGTGTTAAACAAGACCTCAAACTGGATGCTAAGGTTGATCCACCATTTCTACTAATTAATATTCCACATGTATACACTACACTGCATTCTAAAGCAAAACCCTTATCAAGAGTAACCTACTTTTCCTTTAATACTCCGGCCTGCTCCTTAACACCATCTGTTACAGTTGATGCGTTTTCGTCACTGTCACTTTCATCCAAATTAACGTTCCTCTCTTCATCAGAGGTATCCTCAAGTGCCGCGGCCTCTTCCTCGCTGCTGTCTGAGCAACCACCAGCTGCGCTTCCATCCGAAGAGCTTTCTTCATCCTCCTCTTCCTCTTCACTAGACGTTGACTCATAGCTGAACCGAATCAGATTGTTCAAATAATTAAAACCAAAATGCATTTTCAGCCCTGTGAACATTTTTATGCTACATCAACAATGTTAACGTTGCCATGCAGCAGACGAACAAAGCATAGAACCCACTCACCCTCCGTTAAGAATCCCTACAAATTTTAAGCTTTTTTTGCCACCACTGCAAGCAGAACTCGTGCCACTTCCATCCTTCCTCTTCATGATGGATTTCAGGGGACCTGTAGCTTTCATTAAAAACATTTCATTCAAGTCATCCTTATAACACAACTTTAAAGGTTCTCTGCTTCCCTGAACCATTAGATATACGACGCTATGTTTATACTCACCATCAGCAGAGACAGACAGTTCCTGATCATCTTTTCTGACAGCACTAAAAAGTTCTTCCCACTGAACACCTCTGTCGACTTGGACTACAGCCATCTTTTCATTTGATGGTTCCACAAAGTCCGTCTGAACACTTTGATTAATTCTCACTGCTGGAAAGTCCGCACCGGAAACCCCAACTCCTACAGAGATTTTGGAGCAAAGCTCAGTTTCCACAAGCACGTCGGCTGTCTCAGGTTTGACAAGTGTCTCTCTTTCTAACATGATCTTTGACATTCTCGCCATCTCCAAAGCCCTTAACTCCTCAAGGTCCAGATTAGCCTGGGTTAATCTTCTCTCAAGGAGATGCACTGACTCTTGTTGACACTTGATGGTCTCCTGCAGGTTGTCGATTTCTTGTTCTGTCTCACTTGACAGCCCAAGTAATGACTCCATTACCCAGACTGCCACTTCATTTGTTGAAACTTTGGCCTGAACTTCTTCATCACGGACAGTCACTGGCTCAGTTTCAATGCCTCTGTGACGGACCTCAACAGCAGCTTCTACAGCTGCATCTTTTGTATCCTGAACCACCACTATTTTAGGGGCAACATCACTACCTACGGCTATGGATCTTTTCTCGATCACCAGAACAGGAGGTTCTTTTCCTTTTTCTCGGGTCCTTTTCTCTAGACTTGCTTTGCTCGGCTCTAAAGACGGTACGTGTGCCGGTTCTACCGAAGCAGAGTTTTTTGCATTCACCAGAACACCAAGTTCTTCAGTTTTCTTCTGAAGAGCCACAAGCAGGCGATTCTTTTCATCACGCAGCATGGACACTTCTCTTTCAAGTGCTGGTACTCCCTTTACTTTTTCTTCCATCTCCCTGAGTTGTCTAAGGGCTAAAGCCATCTGTTCGCGTACTGTCTGGAGCTGCCCTGGGGGAATTGAAGACATTCCAGAGCTGGAGGCTGGGGTGCTCCTCCCAGAGTTCTGAGGACTAAATCTGGTCCAGGCACCAGTAGAGGGATTGTGCACAACTGATGAAATCTGTAGTAAATGACCATCTGTAGCCATCTGTGAAAGCACTGAAAAGCTGCTATTTGATCCACAATCTTTGACACTCTCCTTAGGAAGATCTGATAAAGGAGAACCTAAACCATTTGGGTGGAGACTCTGCTCCTGCTGTAGTCGACGGCTTGTCTCAAGTAATGTCCTCTCTACCCTGGGGTTACGTGGTGGTGGGGGAGGTGGCATCTTTGTACAAGTAGGGAGTGTGGGACTGATCGCCAAAGATGGGGAAAGTGGTTGTGACCTGCTGGCGGATGTGGCATGGCTTCGAGGAACAGGTGGGGGAAGAGACCGACCATCTTCGCTGGTTGTTGAGGCCAATGATTCGGTAGAAGTCCAGCCACTGGTACGACCCCCTACACTCCTCTGAGAGACTCGGTCACTGCGAGATGCTCTCCGGGGGCTCATGTTTGCTCGGCGAAAAGTCTGACCACTCTCGATGTCTTCAACATATTTCAGAAAATCGAGGTCCAGCTGGAATCCGTACGGAGTCTGTACAGAATACGATGCACTGGGATCCATTTCCTCCTGAGTGGCGCAATGAAAAGGGGGACCCATATCTGTGGGGAAATTATATTGTATTATTAATCTTGTAATAGGTATTTATTGGTCTTTTGTTTCATACTTTGAAATTTGGGCTCTCTGCCGACAAATCGTCGCTCTCCAAAGTGTTCTGCAAGAAAGCACCTCACACAGGAGTCATGAAGTAAACCCAGTCATCATCATAGTTTGGTTTAAAACCTGTTAGCCTTCTCAAAGTTAGCTTTTACGAGTGTGAGCGTGAATGGCTGTGTGTGTTGCCCTGTGATGGTCTGGCAAGCTGTTCAGGGTGTACCCCGCCTTCGTCCAGTGTCGAATGAGATGAGCACCAGTTTCCCAGTGCACCTAAACAGTTCTATTTAGCTCATTCAGCTCTGGAAACAAACAGCTTTGCTTCCAAATAACTCTGACAAGTATTTTGTCTAATGACATGCATGAACGCTTATCAGGTGGTGTTATAAACTACTGGAATGGATAAAATGTATCCCCATTTACCTTGATGCAAAATATATAATAATAATAATAATAATAAAGCTAAACTGTATGATTTTGTATTTAATATTTATTTACACATATTTCTATAGTTGTGTTTTCCTTACTGGTGAGAAATGGCATTGGCATTGGATGCTTGGTGTGTGCCTCTCTAGACGGAGTCTGGAGACTCTTAGTTTCCAGGCAACCTGTGTTCTTCCCAGGAATTCCCCAAAATTTCTGAGGAGGTCTAGCCTCACTATATTGCACTCTCACGTCTACTGTGCAGCTCACTTTAAATGGCAATGTGGACATAGAAACTAACAGGAATAATTTAACTGCTGTTATATAATAACACTCGTGCAAAAACACTCACTCAGTTTGGGGCTTATGTGCACAGACTGGGTCATCTTTTGGAATTTTCTGGTGCCCCCCCCCAAAGTCAATTCAGGACCTGTGAAAAGAAAAGATGGATAAATTACACATTACATTTAAAACGCCAACACTGATGAAAGTCTAGATAAAAGAACAGTGGGTCCAGGTGAGGTTTAAAAAAAATGCTGTGTTCAAATGTCAGCAAGTAACTAACTTGTGTTTAAGATACACTCCACCCTCGACTCTACAGACCCAGGTTTAACGCTTATCAGGATCTGCGGACAATATCTGGAGTAGCCGAATCTCTCCAGGAGGGCTCGGCGGTCGGCAAGGGCAGACGCGAGCCACCTCTTCCGATAGTCGGCAATTAGTTGGCGTGCGTGTCAGTGTGTGCACAGCAGTGTCACGTTGGATGATGTGGTTTTATATACATACATAGCATTTTTCCATAATGAACAGATTGTTATTACCCACTTCCGAACCATTCTCGGAAGCTACAGACAAATAAATAAATAAGAAACAGACCGGTACACCCCCTTTTTGTCCATGAAATCGAAGGTTGAGTGTACTTTTGTGTGACTCTCAAATCATCTTCACGTATAAACTGAGTTAAAAGTCATTGGCTCATTCATTCATTTATTCTCCAAGCAGCTTAATCCTACTATGGTCGCAGGAAAACTGAGGCCTATCTCACCCGACATTGGGCGAAAGCAAGGTAAACCCTGAACAGCTCGCCAGTCCATCGCAGAGCAAACCATTCACACTCACAACTAGGGGAAATTGGTACAGCCAATTAGCCTAATGTGCATGTCTTTGAACTGTGGGAGGAAACCTGTGCATGCACGGGGAGAACATACAAACTCCAAACAGAAACGACCTCGCCGAGCCTGGGACCCAAACTCAGGACCTTCTTGCTGTGAAGTGGATGTGCACCAACCAATAT
>JAOUQZ010000034.1:6264580-6274724 GCA_028564935.1 Neosilurus hyrtlii
GTTCGCCTCCTCCAACTGCTTCAATAACGCCACCTTCTCCTACACACACACACACACACACACACACACACACACACCATCCTGCAGTGTAGCCATGTGAATAATAACCTGGGAGCTCGATTCTCATTTAATTTTATTCATAATGTAAATTTTATTGCTGTTTTATGACAAGTGCTCGGAGATGTTTCGAAATAAAATGGGACTCATTATAAAAAACGATTCCTCTCTTCGTCTCAGTGTCTCTGGATGGCGTGCTGCAGGATGTGCGCTCTTTAGAGAGAGGAATGGAGGGAACCAAGAAAGAGTTCATGGTGCAGGATGACATCACTGCATTGAAAGAGTTCGTTAAGGTCAACAGCCCACTGCTGGAATCGCTTGTTAAAGACGGCAAGACGGCGCAGGTGAGGACACACACACACTTATTATCTAATATTAGGGTTGCCGGGAGGCTGGAGCCTCTGTCGCCAACATTGGACAAAGGCAAAGTAGACCCTGAACAGCTCACCAGACCATCACAGGGCAACACACACACAACCATTCACACTCATTTGGAACATCCATTTAGCTTAACATGCATGTCTTTGGACGGTGGGGTGAAACCTACACAAGCAAGGGGAGAACATGCAAACTCCACAAAGAAATGCCGGGACCCAGGACCTTCTTACTGCGAGGTGGACGTGCTAACCACTACGCCACCGTGCCGCCCAATCTCATAGTCATTTCTACGCTGATGTGTATTCTAATCTACTCTGTTGTTCTACATCCTCTCCACTAGGAGGCGTATGTTTCAGTAGTGGAGTATTTTGGGGAGAACTCGAAGACGACACAGCCGTCCATGTTCTTTCCTGTTTTTGGCAGATTCGTTAAAGCCTACAAGGTAAGAGACTGATGTTATTTCTATGTAGTAATGTAAAAGTAGTTTTATATATAATTCTAATGTGTTTATAAACTGAATATTACCATTCAGGTCTTGATTCATTCAAAATAACGCAGTGTAGAACGCTTCAGTGAAAAATCACGTGAAAAGTGATTGAGTGACGATCTTACAGTATATAACGGTCAATAAGTGTGTGCGCTACGGTCTTGAAAAATCCTGTAAAACAAATTCTACCCTCCGTAATACCCAGTACCGTTCTCTAGTACGTGATTTGGTAAACGGCAGAAGACAGAATAGAACATGATGCTTCGTCCAGAAAATGTGACATGTACAGTAGTATTATAAAGTATTACTTTAATGCTTATTTCCATAAATGACTCCTTGCTCCCCATACAAGTGCACTACATAAAGTAAGAAATTATGGCTGCTTTAGGGAAAGGTTCCCAACCCTGGTCCTGGAGGACCCCTGTCCTGTACATTTTTCATGTTTTCCTCATTTCCAACACAACTGACTTAACTGATTATAGATAGATAGTCTACAGCAGCCATTAATTCTTACTTTATGTAGTGCACTTGTATGGGGAGCAAGGAGTCATTCAGGATTTGACCATCAAAATGTAAATGTCCTATTCACCAGGTCAAGCAGTGGGTTCTTGTCTGCCTCCTGCATTTTACCGAAAACCACTGTGGCCAGAACGGTACTGGATCAAAGAATCCATGAGATGCAAAGTCCATATTGAATACATTATTTTGCCAGGCCTAGAATAACTCCTCCCCAGCAGCCCCATGCAGGCCATACTGGCTTTCACTCTCTACCTTACACTTTGCCGGATTTAGTGGTCCACCAGGTTCTGATACCTTCAACATGATTCGTTAAAGTTGAGTGTGTTGCCAGGTGATTGTCTGGCGAGCAGTTCAGGATGTACCCCACCTTTGCCCAAAGTTGGCTGAGATAGGCTCCAGCTTCCCCATGATCTTACTGGATTTTATTCAAATACAAATACTTTTTTTTGCCTCAACAAATACAAATATCGTTCCTTTGTACATGATCACATGCGTCTCTCCATATCAGCAAGCAGAACAGGAAAACCAGCAGAAGAAGAAGCAGCAGGAGATGGTGGCCGAAGAGCCGAGCACGCCGTCGCCAATGAAGAAAGACTCCGTTCGGCAGAAGGTCAGACTCATATCTCCATGTTTTCCTCTGCTCTTACAGTATAATACATTTCCCAAGGAATCGCAGTAATTGGAGTGTTGGTCATGATTTGCTTGTATTTTTTATCTGGTGTTACCTTTTGGTGTTGGTCAGGGTCCCATGATGCCCAGAATGCCTCAGGTGGATCTGATAGCAGAGCTGAAGAAGAGGCAGGTGAAGCCGCAGGTCACCGACGGAGCCATTGAGGACATCATCACAGGTAATGACGAGCTGCAGGAGCATTTCTTATGTACTACATTTCTAATAGGTCTAATAAGGTCACAAGTGTTGAAACAATGTGTGCAAATTTGTCTCATCAGACTTGAGAAATTCTCCGTACCGAAGAACAGACGGCCGAAGACCAGCGCAGCGGCAAGAAAATTAACCAGTGAAATCTAGAACCTCGTACATATTCATTTAAACAGTGTTACAATTTATATCGGGCTTATTTTAATGCTAAAAACACATGCCGACAGCTTCAAACACACCCACATGACTTGACAGTTCCACACCAATTACACACTAACACAGACACGTCATACACACACTCACACACTCTTACTTCTCACTTTTTTTATTTGTATTACCTTAAACAGCTGTATATAAAGAAGACTGAATAACAACCATTCAATTACGTGCTTAACAGTAACAGAGTTACTGTGCCGTTGCATCTGGAAGGAAGAATATTTGTAAAAAACAATTAAAACTTTAAAAAAAGAAAGAAAAAAGGATTTTTATATAGATAAATGTAACAGGAGTCACATTTGCTATGAATGTTTATTCGAATAAAACAATTATGTTCAATAATATACGATTAAGAAGTTGTGGAGTTTTTTTTGGTTTGTTTTTGGACTGTCGGAGGAAACCGGAGTACCCAGAGGGCACTGGGAGAACATGCAAACTCCACCCGGGAATCAAACCCAGGCCTTCTTGCTGTGAGGCAGACGTGCTAACCACTGCGCCGCCGTGCTGCCTGTTACTTAACAACCTTTTAATGACTTACTTACTTTATCCTCTTCTCTCCGGCTGGAGCATAAGGCGCCAACAAGTCTCCTCCAGCCGTCGCGGTCTTCAGCAATCCAAGTGACTACGTTCCAGGTGTTACCCATTGCCTTCATCTCTTCCTCCACAGTCCTTCTCCACGTGCCCAGTACTCTGCCTCTCTATCTCTTTTCTAGTGGTGCCCATCTGCATGAGACGTGTGGATGTCTGGACTGCCTCATCCATACGGCGTGACCTACAACGTGTCTGTCTCACCTTCTGCACAATGTTAGTTATGCCTGTTCATCTACTCAGTTCTTTGTGGGCAAGGTGTTGCTCCCAGGGAATTCTAAAGACACCACCCTTCGAAACCTTTGAGACGGCTCTCTGTCTGCTTCTCGGTTCTCCCGGTTTCTTAGGAGGCCTAAGCGGATGTTTGATCTATAGATCATCTACTAAAATTAGCAGAGGAAATGCAGAGGAATGACTTCGTTGTCCCACAGAGAACACTATAGAAAGTGTACAGAAACTCTCGGAGGGAGGCAAGAATTCCGCAGTAGTAAGATTACATAATTATATAAAATATAAACAGATAGCAGGTAAAAAAATAAATATATATGTAGTATAGTTTATATTTCATGCTCAGGTTTAAACCCAATTGGTCAGAACTGATACTGAAGATTAGAAGTTCAGGGTGAAGATTTAAGATCCTGTACATCTGGGATGCTACCGTCACAAACGTTACTCTCTCACTCACTCACTCAACCAATCAGAGTTACGGCAGGCTGGAGCCTATCTCAGCCAACACTGGGCAAAGGTGGTGTACAGCCTAAACAAGGCACTAGACCATCGTAGGGCCAACACACACACACACCCATGCACAATCACATCTAGGGTCAATTTGGAACAGACAGTTTGCCTAAAGCATGTTATTGGACTGTGGGAGGAAACCAGAGTACCCAGAGCAAACCTATGCAGACACAGGGAAAGCATTCAAGCTCCACACAGAAACGCCCTCGCCGCACCCGGGACTCAAACCCAGGACTTTCTTGCCGTGAGCCAGACGCGTTAACCGCCACACTTTTTGAGTGTTTACCTTAGAACCTAAAAATTTACTAAGAATAAAGATGCAATAAAAAAAAAGGAATAAATAACCAGTCACTGAAATATAGTTGTAGAAGAGAGCTGGAGTTTATTAGACACACCACCACAGCAAGTATGTACAAAATAATTTCAGCTCTCCCAATTCCTCATACAGCAGGGTTTAGGGGGTGGGGGTTGTGGGGTGTTGTGGGGTTGAAGTTTCACATTTCTCACAAAGTTATTGTTTGTTGGCATCCACACTGATAAATTAGCATCTTGTTTTCTTCAGTATAGGCATCTATTTATACACTGATAGATTATTTATATAAAGATCTATATTTCTTATAGAGGTGTCGGTTATATCGTACTACTTCTAGAGATGGGAGGGTCACGCTACAGACTCTGCGCCATGATTGGCGGCTGAATCCTTTCGTGACACACACATTCGGCGACTGTCGATCAAATCTGGTTACCACATCACCACAGATTACAGTAAGACTGGACATGCCTTCGCCACGAACATATCTGAAGTATAAAAAGAAATCACTTTGTCCTACTTTTGACTCTAAACTTTTTTATTATTTATTCATTTTTACATCTTTGCCGTTCTATAGTCTCTCTCTCTCTCTCTCTCTCTTTTTTTTTGATAAAACATGTAGACAACTTTGTTTATTTATTTATTTATTTATTCATTTTTTAAAACAATGGCATCGTGCGACTGCTTTTTTTTAATAATATACATGCATTGCTAATTATTTTTAATAAATACCTTAGAACTCCATCTTTTTGAAATAAAACTTTTTTTTTTGTTTCCTGGACATAACATTTTTATGTATAACTCTAAGAATGATGCTTTATATTTACATAATATCGACTATTTTTAGTCTAGAATTGTTTGATGCCAAGATTTCCAAACATCCACATGTCAAGTAAAACCTTCCTGAAAGGGATAAAGTTGAAATAAGTTGAAATAATCTACACATCTTTACGTTTATTCCCCCTTTTCTCATGTGCTTTCCGTTCGATTGCATGTGTGCTCTTTGTTAGCTTAAAGAACTTCATCCCTTAGCTAGACGTGCTCGGTAGCCAACACTCTTTCACCACAAAACAATACCCACATGCGATGCATTGTGTTTTGCGCTTATACCTCCATACCATAAAATTTATACATTTGAAGTTTCGCTGTAAATTCTTTACAGTTCAGGAATACAGGAAGTGCAGAGACGGAGCGCTCGGCCCCTGATCTCACGGTTTCAGCAGTTTGGTGAGTGGGTTGGTCTCGGATTCACCCAACATTTTCCCCCCAACACACAAGAACTAATATAAAATCCGTATTAACAAAACTGCTAATTGCACAAATCTAAAATGATAGCAACTCTATATTACATAAAATTCATACTGTACATTTAAGTCAATATTTCCAACGTAATATATAAAATGTTTGTTTTTTTTTTCTTCTCATGAATAAATAATAAAGCTAGTGGGATGTAAGATTTGTAATTATACAGTACATATAAAAAAAACAAAGGAAAAAAGCTGTACAAAGCAATATTAGCAATATTAGTTAATATAAAATAAAAGAAATGATAAAGGTTTGCATCACTTGTTTTGTTTAGGAATAATCCTATTACCAACCTATGCAAAAAAAGGGGGGGGGGGAGAATAAAAACATATTACATTCATTATGAGCTAAAACTGAAGCTAATCCCAGATATCATAATGCAAAAGTGTGAGTATTTATTTATTTATTTATTCCAACATGATTAATTTATTGTCTAGAACTTTGGGACTTTGGTTCCTCCTTCAGCTCTCCATGGCTTGAGGAGAAATGCTAACACCTCCGTTAGCCCAATTCTTTAATCCATGAATAGAGAAAGTGTAAGTGGAGGGGACAGATGTAATGGTCAAAGCGACACTTTTCGAAGGAACCAAGCTGCAAGCGCTCTGAATGATGAGGTTTTGTGGAACAGACTGCGATCACGATTATAATAATGAACTGGACTGGCTGGAGGCCTGGATTCTCCCGAGCGGCACTGGTGCCATTTACATAATTCTTGTTCTGGGAGCGTTCTGATTAAGGATTTGACATTTTGTATGGTATTACTTTCTCGATTTTGGCCCTACTTTTTTTTTTTTTTTTTTTGAGGGGGGGGGGGGTCGTCGCGTGGCGCGCGCTTGAGGAGGACTTCTCTTGTAAAGGACGAAGCTCCCTTTTCCTTGTTTTTCATAAATCATAAAGCAGGGAGAGACCTTCACAGCCAATCTATAGGGTCCAACAGTGTAAAATGCAGGCTCTCTGTTAGTGTTAGCCTATTATTATTATTATTATTATTATTATTATTAATAATAATATTATTATTATTATTGTTGTTGTTGTTGTTATTATTATTATTATTACCCTTTAAAGTAATAGATCCAAGTGAATCGCAATAAAATTAAATAAAGACCATCAATAGCTTTATTTCAATTTTTTTCGAAGTAATGTATAAGTAAATGCATGATTTATTTTGACAATGGAACAAAAACACATGATAAGACAAACTGATATTTGGTGTGTATTATTTGTTTGTCTGATTGTTGTTGTTTTTTTGTGTGTATTTGTTGTTGCTGCTGTTGTTTTTAAATGTTATTCATCTAGTGTCGAGCCAATGTACTCCAACACTGGAAATACATTAACAACCCTGCCAACGGTGGACCAACACCCAAAATTGTAGCCCAACAGATTAACTGCTATCCATGGAAATATGCGGAAATAGATGAAAATAAAAGTTAATTTATTGAGACATCTAAAAAAAACAATCATTGCAAACATTACTTTTCGGGATGGGATAACAGAATTGTAACATTTGTTGCACATCTATTTGATCCAGTGGTAATGTGATAGTAAGAAATCTTGTTTCTGTGATTCCTCAAGTGATTTAGATTTGACGCATGCTCCTTTATCCCCACTGTTTCTCCAGCATCAAACGACTTGAGGTTCAACGAGAGCAATTCATAGCTTTCCTGTAAAATAAGCATAGATATAGGAAGTGACAGGGAAATGGAAATGAAAATAAAACCCTGCAGTGGATTGGTTTTTGTTAGCGTTAACATTTTGCTGAATGAGATGCTGACTCCTATTAAAGAAACCATTTGGACCACAATGTGTGAGCCATGTCCAAGATTTTCCCAAGACCTGAGCTCTATTGAGAAGGCAGTGTGGAAAATCAGGCGCTTAGGGCCCCTGGACAGGAGGCGTTTCTCTGATTCTCCTCGCTCTGCACCCTCAACGCCACATCTGTTCCATTTTTATCTCAGTTTCGGTTTTAAACTCTTTATGAACATTTATCTAAACTTAACGGGCTACAAACAAAGTAGTCCAGTAAAAAAGTTGGGAAGATTTTTGCCACGACTGATAAACATCATGTCCCTGTCATGCAAGAAGGAAAGTCTGTGCGCTGTATGAAGATGTGGGCATGATTTGCACGGTTCTGCCTGCAACCCCAAGCCGTGAAACATACACAGAAAAGGCTGAATGGACAAAACTGGTACAAATACCCCCAACAGAGAGAGACTGAGAATTTGCAACATTGCTATTTTATGGTGATTCTGTACGCTTATCAGGACAACTTCACCCCACACGATGGTGTCTTGGCTCACATTGTATTGCCAAGGTAGCACATGGTGAGCACGCTTTTGGGTCAAAAACTTGGACCAAATTCTATAAAAGAATATAAATAGATTTCTGAGACATTATAAGCCACCCTGAATAGGCTAAATATATAAGGGAATATGATTTTCTAATATTGTTTTTCTTCAACTCTGAAATAACCCGGTCAAGTGAATATTGCCATTCCTGGACAGACAGAAGTAATTAGGAATTCAATAGGCTTATTACTCCCCTTGAATCATGGTCCAACACTACACTATCTGAAAGGGCAAAAGGCATTTAATACAGTGATGGCCTGCTATTCAGATAAATGTAAACCCTGCAATAAATAAACTGACACCTTCAACAAGCTGCTAAAACTAGGCTAGCTTAACTTAACCAGTTGAGAAGTTATTTTCCAGCTTGTAGCTATTAAGTACTGAGGATTTAATCAAATTGTTTAAATGTCTTATCTTCTTTTAAAAAATTACTTGTATTTTTTTGTATTGGTATTGCAACCAAACAATAGCAACAACACCAACTTTAAAGCTTTCCACGTTTCTGGGGTGTAACTGTCACCAGACCGCTATCTCGGAGCTGGATATTCATTGGCTGTAGCAAGTCAAGCTCAAGCTCTATAGGTCGCGCGCCCCATTGACATGTTAACCGAGTGTCTCGCTATAAATAGGCGCGGATTCCTTTACACGGAACACAAGAGCGCTGGGGTTTCTCAAGTACTGCAAAGATGGTTGCGGCTGCAGAGAGCTTGACAAAGACAAAAGTTTCAGGCGGTAAAAAGGTGAGACGAGTTAGATGAATTTTTTTTCCTAGGGTGCCAAAATTATAGGCCTAAAAATGCAATGATTTATAATTATTTATGCATTTTTTTAATAGAATTTGTTGTATTCCAGATTTCCAAACCACTGATGGAAAAAAAGAGACGAGCACGCATCAATACTTGCTTGGATCAGCTAAAAACCCTCCTGGAAGGCTTCTACTCCAACAATGTATGCATTCTTGTATTTACCTGCTGGGTTTAAGATCAGGTTTTGGTTTAGGATGTTTCATAATTGTAGGTCTTGTTTTACAATTGTTTCATTTTATGCCACCTTGGTTGCTTATTTTCATATTTTGAAATCATGACCATTCAGTAAACTATTCACAGAGTTGTGTGCGTTTGGAATATAATAGTTTTACACATTTTTTTCAGATACGGAAGCGGAAATTTGAAAAAGCTGACATACTGGAGCTCACAGTAAAGCACCTGAAGCATCTTCAAAACACTAAGAAAGGTTTGCATTCTATGATGTGTATTACAGCTGAACAAACATTCCTGCACAACATGCAATCCCATGAACCGGATATATAGGCTAATACATTTCTATTTCCCCACAGCATTCGCCGTTAACTCTGCTATCACTGATTACCAGGCCGGATTCAGGACATGTATAGCCGGTGTGCATCAGTATCTTCTGACGAGCACAGTGAACCCTGCACTCAGGTCTAACGCGCTGGCGCACCTATCCAACGCGCTCCTCGGCCACAGTGCGCGACTTCCGGATTCCAGCACCGCGGACAGCGACACCCTGAAGTCTCGCCCGCCCACTTCTTCTCACATTGACGTCATGCGCTTCCCTGAGACTATGAAAGCGGCTCACATGGTGGAACCAAAACGGACTGAAATCTCCAACAAGGACAAGCACATCGGCGTTTCCAGGAGCTGCAGTGCTCCTATCTTGCAGCAGCATTATTGGCGGCCTTGGTAGCAGACTTCCTGAGTCCTTGTACGTGTATAGATAGGCTATTATAAACAAATTGTAATATTCGATTATTATAGAGATATAGATTTCTACTCTTTGTGCTGAACTAGATCATATTTTTGAATAAAGATTGTAAATGTCTATTTTTTTAAATAAAATTATAATTTTTTAAATCATGCAGTCTCTTGTACCTTTATGTAAAACTTCAGCAAATACATCTCTGGTATTTTCATTTGAGTTTTCCTTCAGTGGTGTAGTGCTTAGCATGCCCATCTCACAGGGAGAATGTCCTGGGTTCGAGTCCTGGGCTCAGCGAGGACATTTCTGTGTTGAGTTTGCATGTTCTCCCTTTGCTTGCATGTTTCCTCTGGGTACTACAGTTTCCTCCCATAGTCCAAAGACATGCACATTTGGCTGTGAGGTGTGAGTGTGAATGTTTATGTGTGTTTGTGTTTGAGAGTTTGTGTGTGCGCCTTGGGATGGTTTGGTGAGCTGTTTAGGGTGTACTCTAACTTTGCCCACTGTTGGCTGAGATTCTCTTGGCTGAGGCTCGAGCATTCCTGCGATGCTTACAGGATTAAACAGTTTGGAAATCAGTGAGTGAGATTTTTCTTTGGTAAGGT
>JAOUQZ010000034.1:6280363-6295770 GCA_028564935.1 Neosilurus hyrtlii
GCTAAATGAGTCTGAACAAGACTTGGATATCTGAAGCCAGAGTCTAGCAACCAAAAATATCCAGCCAACAGTATATTTTTAAAAAGCCTGACCGTCAATTGAGGGGCAGACGAGGCAACAAACTGTGAGGGAAATCAGTTGTATACCTGCCAACCTACCGGATGGAACAACAAGATAATTGTAACAATGGCCAGTTAGGGTACAGAGTTCAAAAAACTCTAAAATCCCATGTTGGCACCACAGCTGAATAGTTCTTAAAGCAATATCAGTGTCAATTATACTGGGGTGGTAGTGGGGGTTGGTAACATTTCTTCCCAGCTATGTAGTGAGAAAATGCTTGCTGGCAGGGGCAATCATGAAATAATTGATGTAATCCTTTTGTGCGTCAGTTTTCTAATGTCTGCATGGCCAACATTTGGTAAATACTGGCCAGTCACAGTTATTTGTAAATGAAAATTTATACTCTTTAGATGCTGTGACAAACCGAATGGATGCCCCATGAGTCCAGTCAAGACCATGAAGGATAGGATGGAGGAAGGAGACAGGGCTTCGAGGCAGTTTTAAAGTTCAAAAATGTTCACCTCACAGCATGAGGGTCCTGAATGGAGTATGCATGTTCTCTCCAGGCTTGTGTGGGTTTCGTCCAGGTACTCAAAATTGACCCTAGTTGTGAGTGAGTGTGTGAATGGATGTGTATATGCTGGCCCTGCAATGGTCTGGCGAGCTGCTCACACCTTTTCCGTGTTGGCTGAGATAGGCTCCAAACTTCCCACTGCCTTAATAGGATTAGGTGGTTCAGTAAATCAGTGAGTGAGGACTGGTGTAATTTGTAAAGCTTGTAAAGGTTGGCAGGTTTGAGAAAACAATATTAAGTAAGGGGGGTGAGGGAAACATAACATCGCACAACACTAGTCAATAGTGGTCCTATGCTAGTCCTTTTCTAATGGTGCATTGTGTGATGGAGGGCATCTTAGCAGGTAGCAACAAATGGCTTCTGGTCAGAAATTGTGTACTTATAAAGTACATCTCTATTGTAGCCATACTTGATAAATGGGCCAATGTGGCATGCACAGTATAAACTGACGACTGAGTGTATGTATATAAATTTACGCCTTTGCATAAAGGAACCCCTGTGAGTGTATGAGATGTCTTAGAAATGAAGCCATAATCGCTGGTTCTATAGATTTAATACTCACATTCCACATTGTTCTGAGAACTACACAAGAAAAATATCATTGATTAAAGATCTTTTCTTTGCATTTGTGTACATACATGAAAGAATGAGACATTAGTTACGGCTCTATGGTCACAATTATTTATTCTTTGGATGGAAGCGGTGTGTGAGAAGTTTGACCAGCAGAGGGAAGCAAAGCATTTTAACATGAGCAATGGAGTACAAATGCACTGCTTGGTTATGGCACGGGTGGTCAGAATTAGATGAAAGGACCAGTGCTGGGCAGGACAATCCATCGAGCCAGTAAAATAATATGCTTTGTATTACAATCACAAGTTTATTCCTGTAAATCTGTTTGAGATTTTCCAGGTTTTTCATTTACAGCAGTTGGCATGCATACTGTACCCAATGGTAAGTATCTGATCATTTAATTTTCTGCATATTTTAACAGATAGATTTATTAACCCTGACTTAAATTAGTAACAGAGACTTAAAAGAGTTTAGCATCCCTATACATGTACACTAGCAGAAAAACATGTTCTTACATAATAATATTCCAGGTTTATGATACATTTGCATTTACAGTCTCATTTGTTTATCTACAATATTATTTTGTCCAAATCCAATATGGAGGATCCAACCAGACAGCTGTTATGTTCATCCCCCGGGTTTTGTTACATAATGCTATGTGGTGTGTCTCAGTCTGAGAGGCAGCAATTAAAACATTATTTTCTTCTAGAAAATTAAAAACAGACTGATGGACATTTATAAGTAGGTTGGTTAACTTAGTAAAAGGTCTTAATACTAAAAACGCATATTATTCTGCTGGCTCATTGCCACATCAAAGCAATATGAGTTTAGAATTATGGAAAGCGCATCAGCATTTTATTACAAAATGTCACTGCCTTAACTAACTAAAAACACACAACTGAAAAAAAAAAACAGTTCAAGTTGCTCTTGTTTTATTTTGTACTAAAACATGAGCCACCATGGCAAAGCCTGAGGAGTGATTGGTGCTAAATACCTGCCAGTTTTAGACCTTAAACTATTAATTCAGACAGGTTTATACACTGCATGGCACAAAAAAAAAATCCCTGTTTGGAGTTAAATAAGCAAATACTTTGATTAGATAATTACTGCAGTGATTAATATGCTTCACAACAATTCTTTTTAACCCTAAATGATGCAGTGGATAGATTCTCACTGCATCATCTGTAAGGGGGGACCTATTGAATTAATAAAACATTGAGGTATTTTGTTTTAGAAGAGCCACATTACTGGCCTGCATCAAGCAAAGAAAACGCCTTACAAGATTCCCCAAATAACTAGGATTGGGTTAACCCTGAGTTTACACTGGGGCACGATGTCCGCGATCTCCACGATTTGAGAGGATCATGATGAGCGTGGGGGTTGTGGGATCGAATCATGATGTTCTTGAGGCAACTTAGTGGATTTGTGATGATCTTGATCTTGATTGTGTTACAATGTATTATGATTTGACACCAATTGTGGTAGAACGTGCGAATCGTAGTCAAGTGTAGCAGAAATTAAGAGACCTTAACAGTTGACTCTTGAATCGGAGATCACTTAAATGCAAGGTCAAGTTGAATAGTAGAGAAATGGACACTAGGACTCATGACTTTGTTTATTACTGAAACATTTCCACATGCGCAATGCATCACAGAATCGGAACGAAACAGCTGTGTGTCCATAAGAATCCAATTTGTTAGTGAGGCTTATTGAAAGAAAAGACTTCAGTTTTCTAAGGAGGATAAAAATTGTATTCCAAAGTCATGGGAAAAGGTCATGCCGCCTCACGAGTCCAGATATTCCAAAGAAGGTAGTCAATGTTATCATTTGGAGTTTATTTAGTTGATCAGGTCGAGGCTTAGCAATGTTATGTGTTAATAAAATGAAGTTTTATTTATGAGGTTATCACATCAATTTCCAAGAGTTAGTTTCTCACATGGGAGCAAGGTGGCGTGATAATTAGCATGTCTGCCTCACAGCTGGAAGGTCCTGGGTTTGAGGGCTGGGCTTGGCGAGGGCCTTTCTGTATAAAGTTTGAATGTTCTCCCCATACTCCGGTTTCCTCCCACAGTCCACTGCCTAACCTGCCCTTAACCGCTCCCACCTCACTAAGTTTCATGTGTGCAAATAATAATTAGATTTTCTTTAACGATTCTTTTTCCTTTACCTTTGAAATATGGGAGCTTTTATTGGGTCACACTGTAAATATTGTGATGTTAGATAAGACATCTTTTGCTAAAATGATTTAGGACTTACAGTTGTAGTATAACCCACCGGACTTCATGTTAAACTCTAGTGAAGTTTCTTCTTGATGCGTTATATTTTTATCTGGTTTCACCCAAATGAGGACGAGTTTCCCTTTTCAGTCTGGCTCCTCTCAAGGTTTCTTCCTCATGCCGACTGAGGGAGTTTTTCCCTGCCACGTGCTTGCTCATTAGGGACATGTAGGGTTTGAAGAAGAAATGTTTAAATGTTAAAATTTAAAAAAAAAATTTGTATTTATGTAAAGCTGCTTTTTGATGATGTTAATTGTAAAAAGCGTTATACAAATAAAACTGAATCGAATTGAATTGAATTAGGTTGTTAACATAATGCTACAAAGAATGTACACCATAATCAAAGCTAAAGGTGGCCCAATTAAACTTTATATATGCAACTTTTTATTTTTTTTATTTATTTATTTATTTTTTTGGCCAGGCAGTGTATCTTCCTAGCAGTTGGTTACCCAAAGAATACAATTTTCTAATAAATTTTAAACATGGAAATTGAGAAGTGCTAAAGTGTTAACAGGCTAAAGAAGAGCTGTGCTCACCTACTGCATTAACAGCACAGCTTAAACCACTTGCTAAAATGTCAAGAATATCTGTAAGTGCTGGATGATTTTTATGCTTGGCGGAATCTAAGGACCACATGAACAGCCTGAGTACACTTTTAAATTTGAGTCATGTCAGTTATAAACAATTATTCTAAATTCTAACTCATCAAAAAATCAAACTCGTTTCGAACATCCAAAGTCCAACAAAGTATGAAGTATCATTCTATATTAAACTGTTAGCTTCATTAAATTGCTGATGTTTTAGAGGAATAAAACATTTGTGGATGTGCATTTATTGGAAAATAAACTTTGCAAATTTGACCAGTAGGGGTTGTACGTCCACCTCACAGCAGGAAAGTCCTGGATCCTGGAAGTTCGGGTCCCGAGCTTGGTGAGGGCATTTCTGTGTGGAATCTGTATGTTTTCCCCTTTTCCCCTTTGTTTGCATGGGTTTCATCCAGGTACTCCGGTTTCCACCCACAGTCCGAAGATATGCACATTAGGCTCATTAGCTAAACCAAATTGCCTCTAGGTGTGAGTGTGAATGACTGTATGTGTGTGCTGGCCCTGAACTGGACTAGCATGCTGTTCAGGGTGTACCCTACCTTTGCCCAGACTAGGCTGAGATAGGCTCCAGCTTGCCTGCAATCCCAATAGGATTAATCGTTTCGTCAAATGAATGAATGAATGAAAGAATGAATGACACCACACTACCCCATCACTGACTATGTTTCCATAACAGCACTCCTTGAAGTGTTTTATTCCTTTCATCCATAAAGCTGACAATGCCAAAGAAATGAGATGCATTTATGAGGCAGTGGTTATCATTTCAGAATTTAGCCAACTGAGAATCTGTGGGAAACCTTTGAAATACTAATTGAGTTATAGATCATTCTGACAACAGGCACAACCTCTCATGCAATGTGGTATGTACCTCCTGTGTACTTTAAATGATCCTAATTAGCTTATATATTGCATTAAAAAAGTTTGCATTCTTGGTGCAAGTTGACTTACAGCCTAATAATTAACAGGCAGTCATCAGAACCTGTGCAGCATGAAAAGTCACATTTTTCCAAACAGCCGAGCACATCATATTTGCTGGATACCAAGTGGGAATATATTAAATGTGTTAAATATCACAACAAAATAAAAATGTAAATTTATTCCAGAAGAGGTTATGACAACAATAGAATATCAAAAGAACTGACGGCCATTGCAGCATGCACAATTTCATCTTAATAAGTTGCAAATAAAAAAATCAGTTCATGGCGAACTCAAATTTTCTAAAAAATTAATGGAAATATACCTGCAAATAGTGCATTTTATCTTCCTGAGGCTCCCTCAATGGATAACACTGGGGGACCCCCCTTTCTAAGGTCGAGAATTCGTACTTGGCAATACGGTCTACCGTCATGATATCAGCAGCGGAGCTATAGTCATAAGGTCTGTCATATATTAAGTCCGGATGAATGCCTCCATCCTGGCTGTTTTCTGCAAACGCAGAAAGCATATATCAGGATTAAAAAAAGACGTGCTCAGATACACAGACAGACAGACAGACAGACGAATATGTAGAAAGAGAGAGAAAGACACACTTCACTGTTCTGAGTTTTGGGGCCGCACTAAAATTTTGGAATTCAATAAGGGGAGCAATAGAAGAACATTAATTATGGATCTTTGACTAGTAATATTATGACTGCTCTGGTTTATTGAAGTGGAAAGCAAGTCTCTGTAGTCATTCAAAAGAAATACAGCTAACTTCTAATGACAGCTAATATCTGTTTGTATATTTTAGGAGTAACATTCAATAAATAAATCAGCAGAACTGACTCTAAGTGAGAAAATAAGCACAGCTAGGGCAGTGTAAAATGCTGATATTAAGCAAATATGGCCTGGTTGCAGCATGAAGGATGATATTAGCTATTAGCACAGGCAGCTTAGCATGCAGGTCAATGGCAGAAAAGAACAAGAAACAACCCTTATACATACACCCAAGTTGTGTTATACAGGGCAAGCCCTCTGAAAAGAAGCAGAAGCACTGGTAACATTAAAATCATAACAGAAATCTAACAATTATACAGTTGAGTATGGATTATTAATCATGCATTGCACCAAGCTGAAAGAATAAAGTGTTTCCACATTGCTAAGTAGTCTAGAATTAACACCACTCAATCATAAAACAGGTTTGTAAATCATTTAAAATTGTGTGGCAGCCTGGGAAAAGATTTTACATGGTCAAATATTGCCTTTTTTTTCATCATTCTGTCTCATAACCTAAAGTAAATGTCCCTCAAGACTTTTAAACACAAGCCTTAATATCCTCTCTTCACTTAAAGGGGAGATGTTAGGCTTTTTCCATTTTTCTTTTACGCATAAATGTTGTTACAGTGTTGAATAGCCTTGTGTGGTAGCGCCAGAGTGTAATATAACAAGGTTAGCGCATGTTTAAGTGTCCCTCGGGGCTATTCGACCTCAATTTATTTGTGCTGGGCCTTCTGATTATCTGGCCTTCCCACACTAGCCTTCCCACCATGCACAGTATTTTCTCTACAAAACCCAAACTGCCGCCCAGCTTTCTGGTGACCAATCAATGTAGGGCAAGTGTAGAGACCAGAAACCATAAATAGTAGGAGGAAGCCAAACAGGCCACCCAGCGCGCACACTCAAAATCAGTATTTCAGGGGGGAATGTGGAGTTTTTTGGATTAGGAATTGTAAATTGGTGCTCCACTGGCATCCAAAATAAATAAATAAATGTATGCAAAAGGGTATAATATCTGACCTTTAATTGATCTCTTTTAATGCATCTTGCATGGAAATAATTGTGGATCAAGTGTTTTCTTTTATTTTTGATTTTGGACTTATGTCATACGACTCGTTCCCTTTCTGATTTCCTCTATTTGTTTATTCATAGCACTCAGTTGTTTTTGATCTCCAAACAAATTTAGCATAATACAAAAGCCAACCTGACTAAACAAAACACACAGTTTCCAAATGATTGTGTAATTTACTGATGCACAAAAATACACCAACACCTACATCACCCTAATGAAAAAGCAATCTGCTAACTTCAGTAAAGTAACGACTGCAATCAAGCATTTCAGGCAACAGTAGATGAGCCTTTCTATCAGACTTTTCTGGCCCAGGCTTTTCTGCCCCAGACTTCTCTACAAATTAGTTTTAAGACATATTGGTGGATTTTTTTAAAATAATCAAGTCTTGCCATAACATTTCCATATGGTTCAGATTGGTGACTTTATTTTATTTTTTAATTCATTCACAAATGGTTTTACTTCTACGTTTTGAATCATTGCCCTGCTGCAGAACTTAATTATGCTTGAGCTTCAGATCACAAACTGATGACTGGACATTCTTCTGTAGTACTTTTAAGTAGAGAACTGAGTTCATCCTTTACTCAGTTATAACAAGCTGCACAGGCCCTAAAGCAGCAAGGCATCCCCACACCATCACATTACCACCACCATGTTTGTTTAGATCCAGTCATAGTGTGCTGTTTGTTGAGACCTTTTAAGGAATTTCACATTGCGGTAACAGTTGCATTTAAGGGCTATCTAGATGTAACAGGGGAAGCAAAAATCATCTCGGGCATAGTGAGTCTTATTATAAGCAGCAATTACTTAAATTTTTATTTTTTTAATATGCATGTATGTTTCAGTGAGTTTTTTTTAACTGTGCATTGTTTACTCAGTGTTGTATTATACTAAATGTGTTTGGGTATCAGAAACAATTAATTGTTCAACAAAACAAAAAAACAAAACAAAAAAGTTTTAGTTATTGTTATTGTTCTTTTCTTCTTGTTTCTCTGATAGTTTATTCTTTACATTTTGGACAGTCGTACTAAGCATTTCACTACATACTGTACTGTGTATAATTTGTATGTGACAAATAAAATTTGAATTTGAATTTGAAATTTGAACAATAATAGAGGAAATAGGACATTCACTGTGTGCGAAAAGTACACTTATCTGGCAAGATCTTAGACATACACACTGTGTGCATTTGCACATTTTGTTTTAGTAAAATATACTTATTGTTGTGGTCAGAGGTTTTCGTACACTCATCATGCATACGAATGTAATATTAGGCTTTCAATGATGTCTTGTACTGTTCTTTTCTGTGGCAGAATGATTGTATGGCATACACCTTAACAGAGACAAACAAGAATTCGGTGCACAGGTTTGAATTATAGCTTTGTTTTTTTTTTAAAGCAGTCACTTACTCATTTGTCGAACTGCTAAATCCTATTAGGGTCCTATCTCAGCTGACACTGGGCAAAGACTGGGTACACCCTGAACAGCCCATTACAGGGCCATCACACATAAAAAAACATTCACACTAAGACCTGTGATCAATTTGGAAAAGCCTGTTAGCCTACTGTGCATGTTTTTGGACTGTGGAAGGAAACTGGAGTTCCTGGGGGAAACCCACTCAAGCACGGGGAGAACATGCAAACTCCCTGTGTCTATTTAAAAAAATTAAATTGCAAATAGTGCATCAAATTCTTTCTTTCTTTCTTTCTTTCTTTTTTTACAATTTAAAGAAGTTCCAGAAAAAAATTAAAACCTAATATTGTAACAATGTTCATGATGAATGTAAACTTCTGACTGCAACTAAAATGTTTTCCGATAGTAGAAAATGCAAATTTTTCTTTTTCTGGATGTTCCGCCACAGCAGCATCCAGCAGGTTTTTCACAGACCACCACACAATTCTTTTCTAGTGTCATTAATATAACAATAACACCCTGTGACCTGACATGCTTTCCATGTTAACAAGTAACAGCAGATCCTTTACAATTAGAACCTCAAATCAGAAAAGTTGGGACAGTATGGAGATTGGAAATAAAAAAAGCAGTGGTTTCTATGTTTACTTTAACTTGTATTTCATTGGAAACAGAATGAACCCAGGATAGTTCGAGTTTTGTGGGTTCAACTTAAATTCATTTGTTAATATACCTCCATTCCCATCTTTCAGGCCTGCATCACATTCCAAAAAAAGTAGGGATGGGAAAATTTAGGGCTGATAAATGAGGCAAAGCAATTAAATAATGATGTGATTTAAAACGGATGATGCCAAGAAGTGAAAAGCAGTATCCAGGAAGGGCCTAGACTCAAAGATGAGCTAAGGGATGAGCTAAGGGTCTTCAGTCTGTTCGCAAATACATAAGAAATGATTGTAAATGTAAAAAAACAGTGTTCCTCAAAGAAAGACAGGAGGGGATTTGGCTATTTCACGTCTATGGTGAATAATATCAATAAACGATTCAAGGAATCTGGAGGAATTCAGGTATATAATGGGCAAGGGCACAAGCCTAAGCTGAACAACTGATAACCACATGGGTTGGTGAATACTTTGGCAAAGCTTTATTAAGCACAACGATACACAGCTGTATCCTCAAATGACAGTTAAAACCAATTCAATTACCAATTCAATTACCAGTAACAATTTAAAAAGCCAGGGTCTGTCATGGTATGGGGTGGCGTCAGTTCCCTTGGCAAACGTTCCTTACAGTTTTGTGGTGGTAACATTAATGCAGAAAAGTAAATGAAGGTTATGGAGCAACATGTTTTCCAGAGACACCCATGCATATTTCAACAAAACAGTGCAAAACTACATTCTGTGGGGCAGAGGTGGCCGGTGGAAGGGTGCTGGATTACTGATCCCAAGGTCGGGGGTTCAAGCCCAAATATCACCAAGTTGTCACTGTTGTCCCCCCAGTGCAGCTAACTGGGTTATCAAAGGCCGACCATGTCTCTCACTGTCTATGGTGGGAGGCATGTAAAAGAACCATTTCTGACTCTTGTCAAGAGTAGACTGCATAGCTGTCAGTATGTTTCTGGCCTACGATGGCATGGCAAGCTGTCCAGCGTGTACTCTGCCCTTGCCCAGAGTCTGCTGAGATGGGCGCCAGCCTCCCCGTGGCACTAATTAGGATTAAGATTAAATGAACTTTGATGAACTACATTCTGTTCACATTACTAATGGCATAGCTGTGGAAGAGGGTGTGAGTGCTGGACTATGCTATCTGCAGTCCTGACCTGTTTGCAATATAGAATGTGTCCAACACACATTTTGAAACAAAAAAATGTGACAACGATGCCCCATATTCTTGCATACAGGAATAATGGGACAAAATAACACCTGAAACACTTGGTGTGCTCACTTGATTTGTCTGTAAACATCTTTTTGGTGCCGTAAGAAGGAATGGGGGCAGCATGGTGGTGTAGTAGTTAGCATGCCCACCTCACAGCAAGAAGGTACTGTGTTCAAAGAATGAGCTCGGGCATTTCTGTATAGAGTTTGCATGTTCTCCCAGTGCTTGCATGGGTTTCCTCCAGGTACTCCGGTTTTCTCCCACAGTTCAAAGACATGCACATCAGGCTAATTAGCTGTTCCTAGTTGTATATGTGTGTGGTTGTGTGTGTTGCTCTGTAATGGTAAGGGTGTGCCCCGCCTGCGCCCAGCGTCGGCTGAGATAGGCTCCAGCCTCATCATGACCCTAATAGTAGGATTAAGCGGTTCGGCAAATGACCCAGTGAGAGAAGGAATGGAAGCATTACAAAGCGGTAAATATTTTACTGCCCCGACTTTTCTTGAAATGCATTGCAGAACACAACATTGAAATAAGTGTTAAATATAAACTTTATGAGGTAAAAGTTCAAATAATATCCTGTTGTAATATTTTTAGTGAAATACAGAACAAATATTACTTACTAATTAAAATTTTAGCATACCGTCCCAACTTTTTTCAATCTGAGTAAGAACTCTAATTCTATTGGTAGAATCCTAGGATGTCTATTTCAGATACCTACAGCAGTGGCTCATGAACATTAATTTGGGTGGGGCAGGACAACATTAATAACAACACCTCTGATCAAACCAAACAAATTTAAGTTGAAAGTTGACTTATGTTGCAGGCTACGCTCTGGTAAATTTAAACCAACAGAGTATCAGAAGTGAATTATGCCACAACTTATGATAAAAATTATGACCCTGACATTAACTGTCATGTAAATTCAGCAGCATGAGTCCTGCCACAGTGGACTTCCATTAGTGCTTATTGCAGCTCACACATTACGACCACCAGTAACTTCATGAAACAGCTGTGAATGCACTATCCTATGATTGCACAATGTAAAGAGTTATGAAGATTAACATTATGCTCTGCCCCACCTGCTTCAATGGACAAGCAGCCACTGGTTACCTAATGGTTCTTTTAAATCCCTATTATATTATGAATAGTCGATACAACTGTAGCTTTCAAATAAATATGGGGACCATCGAAGATCTATATAATGGTGAAGCCTTTCAGTAATGTAATTTCAGGTAAATATCAAAAGGTACACATACTTTTTGTATATCTTCTAATATTAGTACGACTATTACATATATACTGTATAGCATAGCATTATATTTTATACAGGATTACAGTACTTAATAATTTTGTCATGACATTATCTCCCACCTACTTTACAATGGACAATGGATCCACTGAGTATAACCAGTGGCTGTTTTAGACTTTTCTCTTAACTGAACTCTTTTTTCCCCACTTTATACACACAGACCCAAAGGAAAGTTCCTTTGCCTTTATTTATTTTCTGTCCTCTCCTTTTACCATGCAGAAGTTTTCCCTGTGCTGCTTACCTTCATCCACTTCATCGTTGGACATAATGGCCACACATTTCTCCCACACCACCTTGACATCAGCACGGTAGCGGTCACAAGCCCACAGGAACATAGGGAGGAGGATGGACTGGGCTATGGAGCACCACAGTACACACAACACCATCCACGTGTAGGAACGGTCATACTTCAGACTGGCGAAGCTCACCACCTGTGACAAAGGTTACCAGAACTTATTATTATTTATTATGGGATGTAGCATTCCTTTGGTCATTCATGAATTAGCCTCGTTCACAGGTTATGGTTCATCCTGATAAAGCAAGGCAAGCAAAACTAAACAGTTAACAAAATGTCATATCAATAACAAAATAAGCTAAATATTTCCTTCACGGCCCAGATCCTTTCCCATCCATCCATCCATTTGCTGAACTACTTAATCCTATTAGGGTTGCAGAAAGGATGGAGCCCATCTCAGACGACAATGGGTGAAGGGGGATAAACACACCCAACCATTCTCACTTAATCACACCTGGGGCAATTTGGAACAGCCAATTAGCCTAAAATGCATGTCTTAAAACTGTATGAGGAAACTGGAGTACCGAGAGGAAACCCATGCAAGCATGAAGAGAACATACAAACTGCACACAGAAACTCATGAGCCTGGGACTCATGATACGAGGCGGACGTGCTAACCACTACACCACCGTGCCGCCCATGTCCTTTCCCTGTCAGTTAATTGGATTTTTTTCTGGGTAAATTTTTGTTATTTTTTTCCCCACTGCTTTTGCTGAGAAGATGGAAAAATAGAGTTTTCTGGTATCTTCCCATTCAAAATAACTAGACAGTTACTGCTCTGCTAAAGTAATAAATCGCCCACTCTGCTAAGCTTGCCCAATTTCAAACTCTTTTCCTCCAATCGTATGGTCATACAGCATCTTCGACAGAAGTTTCATCATAAAAGATGTAGCTTTCATGTCACTTCATTTTATGTTTAATTTTATGTTGTAGACTACAAAATTGTATTGGATCTCTTCTACATCCTTTTTTTTCAGGACTGACTATTTTGTGTCTTCCCATTTGTCTTTAAACATCCCACATACATTTCACTACCACTTTATGAAATATTCTGGAAAGCCATCATTCATGCTATACTAAGAATGAAAAACAGGACAACAATCCACTGTATAGACACAGATTACTCAAGGTGTTATAATAATAATCAAGATACACTATAAAGGAATGGTGAAAGCCGATTGGTTTGCTATCTCAAGATAGAACACTTATTCCCAGTATATAATGATTAAATCAAAATGACAAAACGACTTTGTTACAGTCATTTGGAGCATGCAGGATCATCAGTGTCATGCATTAAAATAAAAAATAGTCCGAAAAGCTCATTCTAGTTTACTTTTCTTGTGTTTTCATGTAGTATATACTGAACGCTAAATGAGTAGGCTCAAAAAATTGCATTGCCATTACCAACACAGCCCTTTAGCCTTTAGCCCCTAGGCTTGGAGTATACTGCTCACCTGACCTGCCTTTGTCATGGTTAAAACACAACACTATAAAAATCTCTTTTTCGCTTGCTTTTCCTTGTTTCCACATAGTCTATCCTAAAATGCTGAAGGGGGTTTAAAGAAATGTTGTTGCATAACTCATATGCACCTTTTTCCAGCTTTGAATCATGAAAAAATCTAAACTATAATCTAGTTTTAGTGTGCTTTTTACTTTTGTTCACGTGTAGTATATACCAGAACAATTATTAACTTCAGGCTTGGTGGATTTAGTTCTATTCAGGGATATCCACCCTGCATTTGGGGAATAATTGTTAATTATCCTGAAATGGTGAACCAGTTCGATTGCACCATTATTGTGTAGTATATACTAAACAAGGTTATTTTTATTTTATTGGTTGGAGCTGGTGAAGCTGGTAATGGTATAAAGGGAAGCAATTTGTCAGAATAAGGCATGTGTGCTACTGTGTGTACACAAAGGATCCAAATGTTAAATGAATTGAAAAAAAAAAACAACCAATAATTTAGACTAGAGATAGATTCTGGATCCTTAGCATCTCTTCAGTGTCCCAGGTAAGCACTCCCCTGTCTTCGGAGGTCCTTCTAAAGCCATGCACAATCCCCTCCACAAGCACAAGCTCCGCTCAGACTACTGGCTCGTTCACGGTCGAGTCTCACATCAACAGGGAGACACTGGAGCATTTGATTGGACATTTCCCATCAGACTGTGAGGCGTTTTTATAGGTTTGCACTGGACAATAGAAATGACAGATCAGATTTTTTTCCCTATTGTGGTGTAAAGACCTTTTTAGCCATTATACCAGTTTGTGAATACAGTTAAAAAGTCACCAACCCCAGCTTTAATGAATGAATAAATTGTTACTAGCCTTATTTTACTTTTCCTAATGTCGCATGTCTTTCACATGTACTCTGGCTAAAACTTGAAGACGTTTAGGATCAATATTATAATGGCAATATTAATAAGGTTTGGCTTCCATTTACACTGAGATCTGTAGTCTCCTTGCAGTATGGTACGGTCCCATTGTTCTCCAGCTTCCTGCTAATGAGGCAGTAAGTACACATTCCCAATAAATATTTGCTCCAGTGCACAGTTTATGTAGTGGTATATATATATATATATATATGACTTACATAATTCATCATCAGGAGGGGTTTTTCCCAGTAATCAAACTGGAAAATCTTTCTTTAAACATGCCCTTAACACTGACAGGTCAACATTCTTTACTGGAAGTGATCATGGGAGGCCTGGCCTGGACTTCCTCTCCGTGTCAGTGTTTAATCCTTCAGAGTCAATGTTATGCTAATATTAACACTGAACTCCATGCATGGATTTTATCCACCCAGTTACGCAAAAGCAAGTTCCAGAATCCAGCTTAATTATCCTGACTCTCAACAGTTTACTCAAAACCACATGTAGCACACACGGCGAGCCATTCAGCGTACTCACCATAAAACGCTCTGTAATTTGAGGGTTGATGTGATATAGCTGTCAATGCATTTAAATAGCTCAGTAATACAGGGAGGCAGAAGGAAGCAGGCCTCAGTTTATGGCATCCCGAATATAAGTGTCGATCTAGTGTGTATATTACTGTACAGAGGAGTGATATTAAAGAGAATTAATGATTGAGTGAAACAGAGGCACAATAAGCAGAAGCAGGAGTAATCCACATGGAGCAGGATGGAGAGGAATTTTATAATAAAGAAAAATAAATGTTGGTATAAATATAAAAATAGAAAGAATTTTTGTTAACATATAAACACGTCCATCCTTCATCTGCTGGAGCCAATTCCAGCTGACTTCAGGCAAGAGGCATGATACACTATGAGCACGTCACCTGTCTATCTCTGGGCTAACACAGGCACAAACAACCATTCACACCCACATTCATCCCTATGGGCAAGATAATGTAACGAGTTGATATAACGTGCATGTCTTTAGACTGCACGGCAACCCAGTGGCCTACTCTTTATGCAGTCAGCAATGGTTCTTTTACAGGCCTCTCACCACAGACAGTGAGATACGTAACTGGCCTTTGATAACCCAGTTAGCTGCACTGGGGGGACAACAGCGACAATTTGGTGATAGTGGGGCTTGAACCCCCAACCTTGGGATCAGTAAGCCAGCACCCTATTGGGCAGAATGGCGAAGTGGTAGGCACATCTACCTCACAGCAAGAAGGTCCTGGCTTTGGGTCCTGGGCTCAATGAGGTC
>JAOUQZ010000034.1:6295870-6307886 GCA_028564935.1 Neosilurus hyrtlii
GCAGAATGGCGAAGTGGTAGGCACATCTACCTCACAGCAAGAAGGTCCTGGCTTTGGGTCCTGGGCTCAATGAGGTCGTTTCTATGTGGCATTTCCATGTTCTCCCTTGCGTACGTTTCCTCTGGGTACTTTGGTTTCCTCCGACAGCCCAAAGAGATGCACATTAGGCAAACTGGCTGTTCCAAATTGCCCCTAGGTGTGAGTGAGAGTGTGGATGGTGAGTGAGTCGACTGAAATAGTCCCTGCCTGTGACTATAGTTGTAATCCACAGGGAGCATAAATTACATGAAAACCTGCAAAACAAGAGGTACTGGAATCATCATACTCAGATTAGCTATACTATAACTATAGTGCAACTTACACAGCAAAGCATACATATCTTTCACATGTACAATACCGGTATCCTATAACTTCCAGTTGCTATTTCTCTGTGTCATAAGAATTCAGAGGGTCCTTCAGCTACTGAGAAATAACAGTAGAAATAGCGCCCCCACAAAAAAAAACAAACAAAAAAAAAACCTTGCTCATTATTTTCTTTCTGCAAACCCAGTTTTGGCAGTGATGGTGTGCTGTTCTACTCTCTCTCTCGCTCTCTCTCTCTCTCTCTCTTTCTCTCTCTTTTGCTCTCTGTCTCTTTCTCATGACCCACTTAGCACACTAGCTGAGGGTAAATCTAAAGGTTCATTTAATAATAATAAAAAATATCTACACAAGCATCTCCTTGATCCCCTGGGAGCGTTACTCCCCTAATTAAAATTGAGCCGGCTCGGCTCTTTGCTTCTGTGTGATGACAATTTTGCACTGTGAGTGGAGTGTTTTTTTCAGGCCTCCAGAGATTAATAATCCTGTGATGTTCAATCTCTCTCTCTCTCTCTCTCTCTCCTCTGTAGAACTTTTGCCTCTGCAAGAACAAAAAAAAACCCCAAGATCTATACTGCTGATAACTGGAATTGGTCATTAAACTTTAAGCGTGGAGTCCTTCTCCCTGATCTGATGGTTGAAAGCTTGAGCTATGTCTCTAAGTGGTCAGAGTCGGGAACAAGTTCAACTTGACACATTACTCCTTCTGTGTAGTGTGTATGAGTCCTCGCAGAGGTTGTACACATCGGAAGACTAAGTTTTTTTAGAAAAGTTGCGATTTTCACAAACTGTAAACAGTTAACCTGTAAATAAAATATATTTGACTGACATAAGCCATGAATTAAACATCATGGATAGTTTAAGTAAACCTACATGTAAAGAGGCATCCTGTCAGGAAGCGAAGAGTAACAGCGACCAATTAAACTCAGTAAAAGTCAGTAAAATGTCGTGGAGACAATAGGTTGGTTCTGCAAGTTAGATTCTTGTCTAACATTCTTGTGACACTGAACTGATGTGCCACCTTCATAAGGCTCATCTAACACTATCATAAATATGATGTATAATACACTTGAATATAAAAGGAGGTCCCATGGGTTTAATGTAGCGCAATCATAGGACTATTGTAAGAAAACAGTAGGATTCTGAGCGCATCAGATGACCCAATAAGCGTACAAACAAAATGTAAATCAGGACTACAACAGTGGGTATATGTCAGAATGTTAATTCAATACAATATTATCAGTGTGACTCACCAGAATGGGAAAGCCAGTAAGGAAGTCATAGATGAACACGATGCCGCTGATCAGGTATGTGATTTGTAGAGAGGTCTTGATTGGTTCAGAGCCATCGATGGATGAGCGTCGCTTACCCTGCGCATCTTCTACCACGATAGTGGGCACGTTGAACTTGTTCTTGTCAGCACTGTGGCCTGTTTGCATGGAGAACGTCTGGAAGAGAGCAATGCCAATGCAGATGACTCCCATTGTTACGCTTCCGCTGATCAGCAACAGGAAGCAGACGCCGAAGCCTAGGCCGATTTCAGTCACGATAAAGCGACAATCGTGGGCATAGAAGCGCTCGCTGGTGTCGTGCCAGCCCACAGCAGGTAATGTGGACAAGATGAAAGAAACCATCCAGATACCCATCACTGTGTGCACAGCCTGCTTCTTCGTGTTGCTCAGCCTGGAGAGGAAAGAGAATATACAACAAAGGGGAAACTGCATTAGCTGTGTTAGCGAAATTTTAAGAAATCTCAGCATTAAAAAAATACAAAAGCCATTTTCTGTAAAGTTTAGCACCCATTCCTACCCACCAGGGTGATTTTAGAGGACACCCTAACCGCCCTCTTCCACATACATTTGTTCAAATAAGCCCATGATTGGCTAGTATCATTCTGAATAACAATAAAGAGTGTAATGACATCATTCCTCCTAGAAAGAATTGTAACTCATCATACACAGGATTTGAACCTGGAATCTTCTCACAAAAGGGTTAATTCTTTCCCATTATACAATTCAGAAGCTAAATATGCACTAAAACATTACATTTCCATGAATTTTCTCTTTCTGCTCACCTTTAAAGGTACAGAGGGTAATATTTAGTGGTTTCTTGCGGCATCCAGTGCTGAGGTTCCAGACTGCATCCAATTAAAATCCATTCCTCACCCCTCCCCTTCGAAGCCTGTATGGTTCTGGACTACCGGACTTTTTTTCCATGACAACATTCACGAGCTAAAATGCATTAACGCAATAAATTCCCATGAATGTTCTCTTTCTGCTCACCTTTAAAAATATAGTGCATAAGATCGCAGGGATGTTCCAGATTGCAACGAACTAAAATTCCATTTCCAACCCATCCCCTTCGCAGCCTGTATGGATCTGGATTACAGTAGGAACCAGTTGTTGCAAGATGGTGGCCTCCACGAGAGGGGACCAGCTTCTCATGTAGATATAAACAGCTTATTCTAATGTTCAGAAAACTTAATGAATATCTTTTCAGATTCATTTATTTATTGATGATATACTTAATTTCTGCTAAGGGATCCTTCAAAATGTTACACACTGTACCTTTAATTAGTTACTTTTTTAAAAAAAAGAATTCTGTTGTATAAGCGTGCGTTGTGGTTAGCATGCCCGTTTCTTTTTTCGTTATGATTTTCAGGATCACTCTGCTTGCCTCCATTGAATGAGAATGAGGCTAGAAAAGGTGCCTTAAAAATAGCCTGCCTTAACCTTCCCCGACCAGCTTACTGCGGCTGGAGGAAATCCCTACGTATGCAGTCCAACAAAAAGAAAAGTAATCAATTCGAAACCCAAGCTGACTTTACTCACCCTAGGCACATGGAATGTGTGAACCTTATTGGACAATACCAAAGCCGACAGACCTGAAAGACGAACTGCCCTTGTAGCAAGAGAACTTGCCCGCTACAACATTGACATTGCAGCATTCAGTGAAACATGCCTACCTGATGCTGGACAGCTTACAGATCAAGGAGGAGGATACACCTTCTTCTAGAGTGTTCACAGCAGTGAGGAACACAGAGAGGCTGGGGTGGGATTTGCAATCAAAACCCACATTGCCAGAAGGCTTAAATGATCAACTGATAACTCTCAAACTACCCCTGGACAACAACAAGAGTGCCACAGTTATCAGTGCATATGCTCCCACTATGACAAACCCTGAGGAAGTGAAGGACAAGTATGAGGAATTCAACAACCTCATCACAGCAATGATGAAGGAACTCATCATCCTCGTCAATTTCAGTGCTAGAATAGGCACAGACCATCAAACAGGAAATGAAGTGATTGGTTCCCATGGCGTCATTGGTTCCCATGGCGTTGGCAAATGCACCAGCTCCTCCTCCTAAAGATGTGCTGACCTGATCATCACCAACACTTTCTTCCGTCTACCCTACCGAAACAGGACATCATGGATGCACCCATGTCCTAAACACTGGCACCTGATTGACAATATTATCACCAGTAGAAGGGATAGACAAGACATCAAGGTTACCAAATCTATATGTGGTGCAGACTGTTGGACAGACCACAGACTGATAGTGTCCAAAGTTAAACCAACCTCAAGGAAAGAAGCTAGACATCACAAAACTTATAAACGCAGAAATCATGGCTGATTTGTCAAGTGACCTGGACCAAAAAACTGGCGAGCCTTCAAATAGGATGCTGCCCTATGGAAGATAGCTGGACAGCCATTAAAGAGGCACGGTACTCAATCGCCCTAGAGCACTTGGGCCAAACAAAGTGGAATAACCAAAATTGGTTTGATGAGAATGAGGAGCACATCTCCTCTCATCTTTCTGAAAAACACCATCTCCACAAAATCCATATGGATAACCCATCATCAGCCTCCAAGAAAGAAGCCTTCACCTCTATTCTGAGGAAAGTCCAAGCCAAGCTACGACTGATGCAGGATGACTGGCTCTATGCTGAAGTCTATGCTGACAGGAAGGACTCCAAACGTTTCTACGAAAGCCTGAAAGCTCTCTATGGCCCACAGCATTCCAGTTCTACCCCAATCCTCAATGCAGAGAGGACAACACTCCTCACAGACAGGACCAAGGTCCTAGAAAGATCGGGTAACACTTTGATGCTGTCTTGAACTGGTCTTCTTCCATAAATGACGAAGCCATTCAACGACTACCGCAAGTCCCAATTAATCAGGAAATGGACATGCCATCCAATCTCCAGGAGAATGTGAAGGCTATCAGCCAGCTATCCAGTGAAAAACCACCGAGGATTGATGCAATACCAGCAGAGGTGCACAAGCAAGGGAGCCCTGTCTTAACTCAGAAAATGGTTGAAATCTTCCGAGACATGTGGTAACAAGATGCTATACCCCAGAACTTCAAGAATGCCTCTACTGTGCATCTATCTATACAAGAGGAAGGGAAACCACCAATCCTGTGACAATCACTGGGGAATATCGCTCCTATCTATAGCTGGCAACATCCTTGCCCATATCCTCCTAAAAAAATTGCAGTAACAAAGCTACAAACAGTGAATAAATTACTCATAATATACTACTGGTAATTAAACATTTCCTTACTGGATCTTATAAACCAGGCCATTCACATGCTGTGTATTACTCAGAGACTCAGAGCCAAGAGGAACACAGCATTTTACTCAGTGATCTTTCCTGTGTCTCTGCCTGCTTCTTGTCCTTTATCTCTGAACTAATACACTCCCCTGCCCAGACCTGAGGAAAAAAACTAGTTGGAGAGAATAATAAAAAAACTGGGAATATATATATATATATATATATACACACAAAGACAATCGATCTAACAGAAGAAGCAGAGATAGATAGGGGCATCATCCATGTTTTTAACCAGTTCAAAAATGAAAGAGAGAAAGATGGAGAGCGGTAGTTCTCTGGATGGTCAGGGTCATAACTTTAATCTTTTCTCAGTCTCCCGAGGATCCCATGGGGGAAATTACATCATCACATAGCTTCAAGCCACAAGCAGAGCGAGCGAGCGAGAGAGAGAGAGAGAGGGAGGGAGGGAGGGGGAGAGAGAGAGAGAGAGAGAGAGAGAGAAAGAGAGAGAAAGAGAGAGGGGAATCCCTATCAGTTTGAAGAGTAACAATGAGAAAAACAGATGCTGAAGAATTTATTTTCAGAGTCCAGGATGCATTCATAAATTAATCTGGTGTATCCCATGCATGAGAAAAACTCAAATGCTGGCTACAACAGCATTAAATAGCTGAGCAATGTTTTAAAATAAAATTTCCCTTCATTCTCCTCAGGCATCAGTCAGTCATATGCCAAAATGATTAATCCTACTAAGGGAGGCTGGAGCCTATTTCAGCCAACACTGGGTGAAGGCAGGGTACACCCTCAACAGCTCACCAGTCCATTGCAGGGCAACACACACACAACCATTCACAGTCATGCTCACACCTCGGGGAAATCTGAAACAGCCAATTAGTGTAATGTGCATGTGTTTGGACTGTGGGAAGAAACCCACGCAAGCATGAAAAGAAACACAGAAACGATCTCGCCGAGCCCAGAACTCAAACCCAGGACTTTCCTGCTGTGAGGCAGACATGCTAACTACTACACCACCTCTATCCGTGCCTTAGTATATAAAAAAGTAAACACCTAAATGAAAAACAATCTTTACATGGTTTACTACTTAAAGCCTCCAGACAATAAATTACTTGACAACATTTTACATACTCTACAGGCGAAAGTGTTTTGAGGCTTGAAGTTTATATTTACTGAAGATTATACTCGCTGCTTACAGATACTATTATTAAAATGGAGGAAAACACAATCAGTTTGCTTTTGTTCTTCTCTCACCAACACCCACACACACACAAAATTCTGTTTGTTCTTATTCGTCTAACACTGCTTTATGAGCTTGAGCCATGTTTCATATCATTGTGTCCCAGAAATTCATTCATCTGCAAATCATTCTGTGGAGCGTCTGTGAAGAGAAAACTAGGCAGTGCAGGAAACAGATTAATAACCATGCTGCAGGACAACAACAACAGCAACAACAACAAAAACAACAACAACAACAATCACAACAACAAAAAAGTTAAGACTCAGTGTGGAGGGATTGAATTTAAAACATTTTTTACACAAAAGAAGGTTTTCTGACACGAATGTTTTTTTTTGTCATTATTAATGTACTCAATGCAAAAGCCACTTTGCAACATTATGCAGGTCAGAAAGACCTTTTAATACCCCACAGAGTAACAAGTAATGTTGAATTGCTAAGCTATTAATCAAAAGCATTCATTTTTTGTTGTAAAGTTTCTTCTTTGTGCCCCATCTTTTTTTTTGTTTGTTTTTTTGCCTTATTTTTTTTCTTGCGAGCACGGTGGCGTAATGCTTAGCACGTGTGCCTCACAGCAAGAAAGATCATCAGAGAGGGTGTTTCTGTGTGGAGTTTGCATGTTCTCCCCTGTGCTTGCATGGGTTTCCTCCCACAGTTCAAAGACATGCACATTTGGCTAACTGGCTGTTCCAGATTGACCCTAGGTGTGAGTGTGAGTGTGAATGGTTATATATGTTGGCCCTACAATACTCTGGCAAGCTGTTCAGGGTGTAACCCACCTTCACCCAGTGTCGGCTGAGATAGGTTCCAGCCAACCCTAGTAGGATTAGGCGGCTTGGAAAATGAGTCAGTGAGAGTGAAAGCCATCATCGCCTCTGGCTTGCTTATTAGAAATCTACAATTTGCATATTTCTGCCTCCTGGTGACAATAGTGGTGATCGCTTATGGGTTAAACCTGATTAATCCCGGAGAGGTCCAATAAATAAAATGCTCTGATTCACTGAAGATAATTAAAAGTGGGTAACCTTTTTTTCTACAAAGGACTGAACGTGTTAAAATACCGAAAACAGCACATGAAAAAAAAACACTTTAACTTTGAAGTATCTAAATCACAATTACAAAGGCAGCTACACACTGAGTCATATTAGCTTGAATGGCAATTATGCATTATGTGTTAGTTATGAAAGCGCGCTGACAATCACTTTGATGTGAGTTTTCAAAGCAACGAAGCAATTACCTGAATGCCACAATGCACCAAACGATAGGTCTCTCTCTATCAGGCATTTACACCATTCGATCTGTTCCACAGGAAAATGATTGCTGCTTGAACCAGCACTCTAAGTGCCCTAACCAAAATATTTATAAATCTAAAAATGTATAAATTAATAAAACACTACTGGATTAACAAACACTGGCACTGTGGTGTAGTGATTAGCACGTCCGCCTCACAGTAAGAAGGTCCTGGATTCGAGTCTGGGGCTTGGCGAAGTGTTTCTGTGTGGAGTTTGCATGTTCTCATCACGCTTGCATGGGTTTCATCCTAGTACTTCAGTTTCCTCCTACAGTCCAAAGATACGCACTTTAAGTTGCCCCTAGGTATGAATGTGAGTGCGAATGGTTGTGTGTGGGTTGCCCTGCAGTGGATGGGTGAGCTGTGCAGGGAGTACCCTGCATTTGTCCAATGTCGGCTGAGATAGCCTCCAGCCTCCCCGCGACCCTAGTAGTATTAAATAAGTGAAAGAGTAACTGGATCATGGTGTGCAACTATTGTTATACTGTTATAGTCACCATGCTATTAGGATACACAGTATAATATTATAAGCAGCCATGTTGTGCAAGTTATTAGGCCTGACAAAGGCTCTGTATGGTTCTTTAAATAATTTCAGGTTATTTTAAAAGGTCCTGGCCCACCTTATGGTGCAAACACATTTACATCACAGTGCTCCTGCATTCCAAGATAACAATGTACTAACGCACAGTGTTAATGACCCCCAGGTTGAAGTCTGAAAAGCTGCTTTGGTTTCCTCCACCATAAGCAACAAAATGGTGGGTGAAAATGTAAATCGTTTTTTTGTGCAACGCTATATCCAAACAGTGAATCCATAAATTCGACCTATTTTTACGAAATCCTCAACAAAATACAGCCAGTTTGTGATGCCAGGCAGTGAGACACGCATGGCCTCGCTGTCTCGCCTGCTGCCCAGCTCACACTTCACCCGACCTTTTCAGCTGAGGTGGATTGGGCATCTGATTCAAATGCTTCCTGGTTGAGGCACATCCATCTGGGAGGAGGCCACAAGGCTGACCCAGAACTTACTGGAGTAATTATATATCCCATAAGGCCAGGAAACACTTTTCAATCTCCTAGGAGGAGCTAGAGAGTGTCGCTGGGGAGAGAAATGGCTGCATAACCCTCCTAGACCTGTTGCCTCAGTGACCCGTCCTCGGATAAGCCGAGGAAAATGGATGGATCAGCAGACGCATCGACAGATAGTATATTATAGATGAAGCATATATTCATTTAAGGGTGTCCATTCACTAGCTGATGTGTTTTGTCTTCCATTATCAATTCATTTTGGTTGAATATAGTGGTTTCCTGAAGAAACCACACCAGCTCATGCGCTTGGTATCTCTTATTCACCTGTGTTACATCATGTTTTGGTTCTATGTCTGAATAACAGTAAAAAGGCCGGGGGTGGTGGCCCGGTGGTAGGGTGCTGGATTACTGATCCCAAGGTCAGGATCCCTACTGTCACCGGGTTGTCACTGCTGTCCTGCAGTGCAGCTAACTGGGTTATCAAAGGTCGGCCATGTCTCTCACTGTCTGTGGTGAGAGGCGTTCTGATTACGAAAAGAGTAGGCCATTGGGTTGCCGTCAGCATGTCTGCTGATATGGCCGCGAGCTTCCCCACGACCCTAATTGGGATTAAGTGGTTCAGAAAATGAACGATGAATGAGTTACAAGGTCGTGTGACCCGGGGAATGATCCTGCGCATGTGAGATAACATGGTAGCGCAACAACAATTCATAGAAAGTGGAAAAGTCCGAGATCAAGTGTCCTGCTCCTTCGCTCACCAAACGCAGATGAGAGGGCATTGAGAAAATGAAAAAATGGAGAAAGCTAATGGTGTCAGAAAGAGATCAAGGCAAATTCCATTGGATTTCCAAAAGATAAGACTGTATTTTATTTTTAGTTAATATGCCTGGTAAGTAAATGGTACTCTTTATTGGTAGCATTACTGGTTCAGAAAGCTAAAAGTACCAGCAATACAAATAAAACACAACCAGGCAAGGAACTCATACAACATGCGTGTCACAGAGTGAAGCATTCGTTTCCTTCTAAGGAGCCTGGTGGATTGTCTGAGAGACAAAGCAGTACAATATGTGGCTCTCTGTCAGATAATAAAAAAGATCAGTTCTAAATTAAAGGCTGATATAAAAAAAATGCTTATCATTCTTCAGCCTCATTTCACTCGCAGAGCTCTACCACTGAGTACAGGCTTTTTTTCCCCCGCTGTCCCCAGCATCACAATCCCAAGCAGCTGATGTACAACAGAAACGTTCATTTATTTTTAAACACTTTGCCGCATCTGTCTTCTTTTTTTCTCTTTTGCTGCATCGCCTTTCTGCCTTCTTTTTAACAGTTGGTGGGTGTAGTCTACATGAGCCCAAAAACACATTAAAATGATCGAGATTTCACAGGCTAAACCCATTACAAGTAGAGTCTCGACTACACTGTGTGTGTGTGTGTCATTTGATATCGTGCACACATGACAGAGAAGAAAATTTAAAAAAAAACCACAGAGAGAAATAATATACAGATTTAGGCACTGCTGGAGCTTCCCATGACATTTTTGAGGGCTGTATTTCGTTTCCATTCATAAATAATTATTTATTATTTTGACATTTAAAGATTTTAAGCCATGTTCTCTGGGGAAAAAACAGCAGAAGCATTGCCAAACATATTCCTTAGTATAATTTTAATTTGTTGTTGTTTGGCATTAAAAAAAATAATAATAACTTTAAAGTTTTCAAAAAAAAAAAGGTATTAGAATACGTCCCTGGATGTTTGCACATGTGAAATTCCTACTAAAGATCAAACAGCCAAACAGCATCGCAATGCATAACACGCAGTCAGTATCATGAGGGATACATGTACAATCCGTCCAAAATCATTCATTTAATATGTGGCTTAATCATAATTATTATTGCAGGAAGGCTGGTGCCCATCTCAGCCGACTCTGGGCAAGGGTGAGGTACACCCTGAACAGCACGCTAAAACACATACAACCATTCACACTCACACTCGCACTTAGGGGCGGTTTGGAACAGCCAATTAGACTACTGTGCATGTTTTTGTATGTGGGAGGAAACCTGAGTACATGGAGGAAACCCACCCAAGCACAGGGAGAACATGCAAACTTCAAGGCCTTCTTGCAGTGAGGCAGATGTGCTAACCACTGGGCCACCGTGCCACCCACATCCGAAATCAAATTAATGTTTTTTTAAGTGTGATGCTCCTCTTGCGTGAGCCGTTGGCTTCTTGACAGCTGGTCCATCCCTCGGCAGAAATCTAAATTTAAAATATCTAAAATCTAGATATCTAACTAATTTTAATTTGCCTAATGGATAGTGAAGCAGAATTGGGACCAAAACGTTGCTGGCTTGATTCCCGAACCAGCATGGGAAAAAATGTGTGGTGGTAGGGGGAATGAGCGACATCCTCTCCTTCCTCCACCTTCACAGCTGAAGTGCCCTTGAGCAAGGCACCGGACCCTCAACTGCTCTCTGTGGTTCACAATTTGACTGTCTACCGCTCTGAGTGCGTGTGCTCACTTTGGATGGGTTAAATGCTCATCCATAAGCTCTTTATAGCTGGTATAATGTAAGTGATTTCAGTATAAACACAAGTAACTTCTCTCATGGACCTTCTGTAACATTAAATGTAACTATAAACAGGTAGAACAGAAGATTATTGCTGAAAAATAAATTAATTGGCAAAAACAAATTACTGCGGTATTATTGGAATAAAGCAAGTCAGGTTGTGGTGCAGCCATCATCCAATTGTTGATTATTTCCCTATAACAGTTTTTCCTTATAGGCGGCATGGTGGTATAGAGCTTAGCAGGTTTGCCTCACAGCAAGAATGTTGCACATTAGGCTAACTAGTTGTTCCAAATTACTCCTAACTGTGGATGTTAGTGTGAACGGTAGTGTGTTGCCCTACATTGGCCTGGCCAGCTGTTCAGGGTGAACCCCGCCTTTGCTCAGTGTCAGCTGAGATAGACACCAGCCTCCCCGAAACCCTAGTAGGAGTAAGCAGTTTGTCAACTGAGTGAGTGAGTGAGTTTTTCCTTACATAAGCAACAGGAGTACAATATTTCATATTCTTACATCAGATTGTTAGTCAAAATCTTTTAGATAACTCAGTGGTCATTCAGAGAACATAGATATGAGTAATGGGGTCATAGAGAAGTCTTAACTGATCTCCAGAACAATACACCTAATCTTATCTTCTTTGAAGGTCCGTCCCTGGAGCTGGTTAATATGAGTCACTTGATATCATCTGCAATATCTATAGCTGTACGTGAGGCAGTAGGGATGAGTTCTTGAGAGATAAGCTAATAAGAATCCGCATCCATGGCTAAGAATATCAATGTTTAAATACTTAATATTGCTGCCAAGGAGCTGTTGCTTATACTTCCTTCTGTGGCTTAAGGTTTGTGTACATATATGCAGTATATATATATATATACATGTATATAAATTCAAATTCAAATTCAAATTTATTTGTCACATACAAATTATACACAGTACAATATGCAGTGAAATGCTTAGTATGACTGTCCA
>JAOUQZ010000034.1:6366221-6383245 GCA_028564935.1 Neosilurus hyrtlii
CCTCCTTAATTTAATTTTACTATGTAAAGCTGCTTTGTGACAATGTCAATTGTAAAAAGCGCTATACAAATAAAACTAGCTGGACTTGATTCATTCAATTTCTAAGCCACTTAATCCTAATTAGGGTTGCGGGGAGGCTAGTGCCCAGCTCAGCCAACTCTTGACGAAAAAGGGGTGCACCCTAAACAGCTTGCTAGGCCGTACCCCTTTTTCGTCCAGAGCTGGCTGAGCTGGGCACCAGCCTGCTCGCGACCCTAATCAGGATTAAGCGGCTTAGGAAGTAAATAAATTAATTTTGAGCTGGGTTTTTTTTTCTCCAATTGAAAATGTAGCATTACATCAAAACTGGAAAAATAGTTTCACATGACAGCATCTTAATGACTTCAAAAATCTAAACACAGTAGTAATGTATGGTAATGACGAAATGCAATGTAATACAATGGCCGAATTTTCTTAATCACTGCAATAATTGGTTTAAATTGCAAGGTTGAGCAAAATGCACAAGAATTGGCAGAATTTGCGTGCATTTATTAAGTCACAAATTCCTGTCTTATCCTCTAGTGCAGAGCTCACCTGCCCTGCCTTTATAATAGATAAAAATTTTATTAACTGTAAAAATCTTGCTTTAATTCATAATTTATGCTCTGGTGTAGTATATACTAAAACAATTATTTGCCCCAAGCTTGGTGGGTATCGCTGAATTGAACAGTTCCCTTTACAGCCCTTCTCGGGGACTATTTTGAAACATGCATCAAGCCTAAGACATTTTCACTTTCACTCCCTGATTTTCCAAAAAGCTTAATCCTACTAGGGTCGCAGGGAGGCTGGATCCTATCTCATCCTACACTGGGTGCACCTTGAACAGCTCACCAGACCATCACAGGGCAGCACACACACAACCATTCACACTCACATTCACACCTAGAGTCAATTTGGAACAGCCAATCAGGCTAAAGTGCATGTCGTTGGACTGTAGAAAGAAACCAGAGTACCCAGAGGAAACCCACGCAAATATGGGGAGAACATGCAACAGAACTCCAAACAAAAACACCCAATTCCAGGTTTTGAACCCAGGACCTTCTTGCTGTGACGCGGATGTGCTAACCACTATGCTACCGTGCCATGCAGCCTGACACACATAATTGTTAATTATTGTAACCATATTGTGACAATCATATAATGGTAACCTGAAGGAAATGGGAGTTTATCGTCATGTCATATCATACCATATTGGTTGTGAAGAAAGAAAGTAAATACTGTAGGGTTTGTGTTGTGGTTGTCTTTGCCTTCATTGCCTCAATGATTTTTCCTGGTAAACATCACTGTATACATTATAACCCAGCACAAAGATACACGCATTGCTACGTAAGGAATCGTATTTTTTTGAATGATACCGATAGTCTTACAAAGATGATATGGAAAGAACTCTGATATGTTCTGAGAATATTGATAGGTGCCCTTGGCTTGTATTGAATACTACAAAAACTACTAGTTTAAAAAAATATAACAAATATATATATATATATTTCTCTCTTTTCTGTGGGCTGCACGAGCAGCAAGTGATCAGCTAACAATCTCAGTGTGAAACAGGTGGCACAAAACAGCAGCGGCGACTCACTGCAGTGTGTGGAGTAATTTATTTCTATTTAATTTTCCACTACCTCATCTGCTTTGCTTACCTAATATATTCCGAGGCTGTGCTAGCAGCGTGCTTTTGTGTGTATTGTTACCCATCAAAACAGCCCCAGAAGCATGATAGATATTGTATCATGAGACGTGATACTGTAATTTGGGAATTGTAAAGGATGATACTGTTTGGGTGTCTGAGAGATAAAAATAACCTGCGCCTCTTCCGTGTTAGTCGAGCTGCTTATTTCAGCGGCTGCTGTCACGTGGCAACAAAAGCACAAGAAAAACTTTTTTTCAAATCAAAGCTGACATCTAGGTATGGGAACTTCACTGTCTGGAGGTAATTTGGATCCGAAAATAGGGTTTCTGTGAAAAAGATGAATATGTGTAAAGCACATAATGTGTAATGGCACTTGTTTATATTGTGTGTGAGCATATGTATGTGTCCTAAAGGGATAATCACATTCATTCATTTTCTAAGCCGCTTAATCCTTATTAAGGTCGCGGGGAGGCTAGCGCCATCTCAGCCGACTCCAGGCGAGGGTGGGGTACACCCTGGACACCTCACCAGGCGATCGCATGGCCAACACTCACAGTCACACCTAGGGATGATTTGGGACAGACAATTAGCCTACTGTGCATGTTTATTGACTGTGGGAGGAAACCGGAGTACTTGAAGGAAACTCACACAAACACGAGGAAAACATGCTTGGTTATGGTCATGCTAGGTGATTGGTTGTGTGGGTTGCCCTGTAATGGTCTGGCCAGCTGCTTAGGGTGTGGCCCGCCTTCGTCCAGTGTTTGCTTCGTCCATGACCCTAATAGTAGTGAGTGACATCTTGTCTGAAAAGCTAACGGATTTAATCTGTCTTCCTGAGTTAGACTGTGTTTTTTATGTCTGAGTGGTGGTGTATGAGCCTCTATTTTTTGGTTTCAGCTTTATTATTAAAAAAATTATAATAATAAAAAAAAATAATAAAAATTGCTGCCCAGCGATACATAACAGCCAATCAGCATGACTCAGCAATGCAACAGCTTTATTGTGTTCCCTGTAGTGGCCACATGTGGACACCGGCCAGACACGGGACAACCATCCAAGGCATGTTTAATGACTATGAGGTAATGTCTACCTTTCTTGATCTTGCGGTGAAAGTTAATGGCGTCTACGGATGCCGTCACAACGTTAGTCTTGCAGTGACGAGCAGCCACGATTCCTGCTACCTCGTCCATCAGCTTCATGGTCACACCTGCAAATTAATAACACATTATTAGGAATGTGAGTGTGAATAAATAAACAGATCTTATGAGCTATTATAATTGCAATAATTGTCTGAAATTAAAAGTTGACAGTCTTAAATGCAAAATATCCACAACCTTACTTCAGAACGATAACAGTAAAAATATGACGGCAAAGTTTTATAGCTAAAAAAAACTTGAAAACACGACAGCAACAAAATGGTGGTCCTTCTTATTGAACATGTAATCACTCATCACTGGCAGTGAAAATACAGCGTGCTGGAGGATGTTTAGTAGTAAGAGGAAATTTGATGAATCTGAAATGAATCTATTATTTTACTTGAATAAAGGACATTAATATAATGTTATTTTTTTTAATTATTCGTCAACTTCGGTGCACGTCTATCAACCTGGATAGATCACAGGTTCTAATCCAGATTGATGCCAGAGCCATCTGCTATCGGGTATCCATGGGAGCCAATTGTCCGAAATCTAAGGGGAAGGAGAGATGGCATACGCTCTCCTTCCTGTCACTCACATCAATCACCAGCCATGGACATCTGTAAGCTACAAAGGGCCGGATATCATCACACGAAGACATTGTGTGTCACGGAGGGAGCATCTGCATGCTTACGCCCCTCCTTGTCGGGTAGTGGTTGTATGTGATAGGGAGGCAACACTTGATGGGTGGAAACTGTACATGATTAAATAAGGGGAGAAAAAGTCCATGAACAAAGAAAGAATAAAGAAAAGTAAGAACCAATTAATTTTTCTACTAGGGTCGCAGGAAAGCTGTGAGGTGGTGATGCGGACCACTACGCCACAGTGTCGCCCTACATACGTTACTTGACATTAAATCATTTTGAGGAAACATCGGCATGGTTTAGAATGTGCTGTGTGTTTGGATTTGTTGTTACACTGTTTGGGTTGTTAATGTGTTATGTGCTTATGGGCCACAATAAAAGACAGCTGCTTAAACAACATGAGTGTAATTTGCAGAAACCTATAAATGCAGCAATAATCCACTACCCTGTTTATATATTTATTTAGCCTGGGTTTACACTTGGACCATGATGTCCACGATCTCCATGATTTGAGAGAATCGTGATGAGCACGAGGAGGTCGTGGGATCGAATTGTGATGATCTTCGGGGAACTTGGTGGAATCATGTTGACTTTGAGGGAACTTGGTGGAATTGTGATGATCTTGAAGGGAACTTGGTGGAATTGTGATGATTGTGACAAAGTTTTTGACAGACAAAGATTTTGCCTTGATTATTATGATTTATTACTAATTGACGCCAATCATAATAGAATGTGGGGATTGTGGTAGATCGTAGTAGAGGTTAACAGACCTTAGAAGAGCATGACATTCCTTGATGTGCCATCATTGAGGATCTTGAACTTGGAAACACGTTTCTATCAAGTTTCATTTCTTGGACGACTCCTTTATACGCCAATCATGCTCCTAAATCATGGAGACCCTTGCTTTTTTGAATCGTGTAGATTGTGGACATTATGGCCCCAGTGTAAACCCAGTTTTACGCCCTGTACAGCAACTGCCAAAATCTTCATTTAAGATACTTATTTTCATAGATGAACATCAGGCGGATATGTGGTCAGCAGTGGTGGCTCAGATGTTAAGGCTCTGGGTTACTGATTAGAAGACTGACAGTTAAAGCCCCAGTGCCACCAAATTGCCATTGTTGGGCACTTGAGCAAGGCCCTTAACCCTCAACTGCTCAGTTGTGTGACAATGATAAATGAAAGTCGCTCTGGATAAGAGGGCATCTGCCAAATGTCATAAATGTAAATGTAAATGAATAATGTACAATCATTAACTTACATCATAAACAATCAGCAAGGAGCTAAAAGAACTGGTTTAAACTGAGAATGAACCAAAGAACAACTGCATGGTGGTCTGCAAAACTGTGCCAGATGTTGATGCAGCTCATTTCCAGAAATCAAAGCAGAAAAGTAGGTCGGTGATGGAGTGGCGTGTGAAAAGGTTTCACTTGTATTAGACATCTACATAAAACCTTCAGTGTCAGATTTATCCTTATTTTAATTCCTTCCTCTTATTAAACAATGACATCAGTCCAAACCCAGGAATTCTTCTTTCTCTGCACTTTGAAAGGATTTCAATTCCCAAAAGCCAGCGCTCTGCTTTGTATGCCAGGGTATTTATTTTTAAACACAGGGCTAATGGTACCAATTTCACAGCTCAGTACTCGATTTATGGAGTTGATCTCCTGCCTGTAGGCTCTACCAACCTATAATGGTGTTCAAGCCAAAAGTAAATGACTGCCAATACTATTGTTTGGTATACAGCCACATTCCATAATGTGGAGGAGTAATCTGTTCAAGGCTTGATGCGAGTTACCTCTGTACTTCCTGATACAATGAAGCATTGCTTTGATTTAACAATATGAGAACAGTGAGAAGAGAAATGGGCCACTAGATTTTCAGCGCATACAGGATGGAGATGGTCTTCACGCAGCATAAAACGACAGAACTCCTTTCAGTGACTCCTTTGAACTACAGCTGCTCCATGAATTGATATCATGAAGTAGAACCAGCCAGTCGTGGCCTCCAGTGCGTCTTCCTTCATGTTGACGACCTTGTCTTCCAGGCTGGATCTGTCTTTCATCTGACTTGTTTCAATTCCTGTCACCTGCTCTTACTAGCCACAGCAGTTAATCCTACTGGGGTAGCGGGAAGGCTGGTGCCTATCTCAGCTGATGCTGGGTGAAGGGTAAGTAGTATTTATTTCTATACAAAATAGTACATTATACTGGCGGTATTGTGGCATATTGGTTAACACGTCTGCCTCACAGCAAGAAGGGCCTGAGTTTGGATCCCGGGCTTGACGAGGACATTTCTGTGTGAACTTCGCATGTTCTTCCCATGCTTGCATGCACTTCCTCTGGGTACTCCGGTTTCCTCCCATAGTCCAAACACATGCACATTAAGCTAATTGGCTGTTCCTAGGTGTGCCCATAGGTGATCCTAGATGCCCCTAGGTGTGAGGGTGAATGGTTGTGGAACTGCAATGAACTGGCGTGCTGTTCAGGGTGTACCCCGCCTTCATGCAGAGTCGGCTACCACAAACTTGGAAGTACATAGTTAAACCAGACATCTTTGTATGCTATAGCTTTAAGATTTCCCTTCACTGGAATTAAGGGGCCCCAAATGTGATCTTAACCCCACTGAACAGCTTTGGAATGAACTGGAATGCTAACTGCACATCAGGCCTCCTCCACTGACATCAGTGCCTGAGCTTACTGCGGCTGAATGGACAAATCCCAACAGCCATTGCTCCAAAATCTAGTGGAAAGTCTTCCCAGAATTTGGATCTTATTATAACAGCAATGGGGAACCAATTTTGCAATGGGATAATCAACAAGTTGCCCTTTATCCATTTCGTTAATTTGCCAAACCACATTATCCTACAAGTGTCATGGGCAGACTGGAGCCTCAGCCAACTCTGGGTAAAGGTGGTGTACAGCATAAGCCTGAAGGGTATGTCAGTACATCGCAGGACCAAACAATTTGGAACAGCCAATTAAAAGCTTAACAGCGAAACAGACCTTCATACGCCATCATAGCGAATCTTGATGAACTTGTAAACACGATTCCTTCAAGTGTCTTCTTTTGGATGCACCCTGCCTCCTTTTTATACCCCAGTCGTGCTCCAAGCGTGGCCATAAATTGTGGAGCTCCACCCTTTTTTGAATCATGAAGATGGCGAACATCATGGCTTTATCCAGAAAAATTATGGATACAAACCATGTAATCTAAAGGTTTCTCAGCATCAGTCTTCTGGTGGACAATGAGGTCAGTCAGCTGATTTTCAAAAAAACTAAATGTCCCTGTGTTCCCACAGGATTGTGCAGTGCAGTGCCTCTCTATTTTACCCTCTTTCATATATCACATAAATGCACCACGGTGCACAAGATGACATGGGGATTTGCAAACCTACAGAGAATGTTTTATCATGCCGAAGCTTAGATGATGTGAGACATGAATAAATCAAGCTATCCATAAAAAAAAACAACAACAAAGGGGTGGAGGGGGCCCTGTTTCAAGTTTTTGCCCAGTGATTGCAAATAACATGCCACATTTCACATATCAATCCTCTGACCCATTCGAGTATAGCTCCATGGATAACTAAATGCATTTTTATGCTCCAGACATAGAGGAACTGATTATCCGCACACCCTAATGAAATCCCTGGATGAAAGAGAAAAAATATTGTACTATCTATATTAGATTCAAACATGAAGTGGATGTGGCTTATATAGAAGGTCTGTGTTTCTGTGCTGTTGTTTTTGTAACTGAATATGAATCCCTTTACTATGTCTCTAATTAAACTGGGGAAAAAAAACTGAAAATTCTCTCTTGCTCTCATGCATTTGACGAAACACTTAATCCTACTACTAGGCTGCATGCAGGCCTTGCATCAGACCCTGAACAGCTTGCCAAACCATCGCAGGGTCAACACACATAACCATTCCCACTCACATCCACTTTTAGGATCAATTTGGAACAGCCAATTAGCCTAATGTACACGTTTTTGGACTGTGGGACGAAATCCACGCAAGCATGGGGAGACCATGCAAACTCCACACAGAAACACCTGACTCTGGGACTCGACCCCAGGACCTGGCTTTGGACTAGACATCAACAGAACAATTAATAATGAACAGAAGAAACACAGTCAACAAAAATTTGATGAGGAGCTCCACTTTAAGGAAAAAATATAATAGTGAGGGGTTCAATTCATATCTGTATTTTATAATTCTGAATATATATAGACACACAGTATATGGTGCACCAGGTTGCACCTGCGTCTCTTATTTTTCCAGTATATAGCAGGCTTTATAATCTCCAAATTATCTGTGTTTGAGACAAAAATAAAAAGAAAGAAAAAACTTGTATCTCAGCACATAGTGTGTTTCATCTCAAGTACATTATCCTGTCTAAGTGGAGTGTATTAGATTACTGTGCCCAAACATGTAGCACAAGTGCACTAATTTACGCTCTAATAGTGAAAACAGATGTGACAGGAACCCACTACCGAATTTAGGCATGATGAATGAACCTGTATTCACAACCCAGAAGTAATGACCTTGCAGAACAAAACAACCGTTAGCAAAAATAGAAAGAAAACAAGAAAAACTATGACAATGCCACACTTCATATGGAGCATTATGGCCTTTATATTGCATTCAGATTGAGTTACCTGGCTTGTGGCATTTCCATATCTATGAAATATAGGTCTCCCAGTGCTTTGAGAGGGGGGAGAAAGGGATGTATACTTTGTGGCTACATTGAGCACTGGCAGCAGTGTTTTTCCACCTTATAGAGTAATTTAAACAGAAAAAAACCTCTTCACAGTGATACTGGTCTTAAGACAACAGGAATTACAGGCTATCTACCCTGGACTACTGCAATTACTCAGTAATTACTGTTTTGTTTGAATGTCTTAGTGGCATAATAAAGACAAAGGGTTGCATGTCCAGTAGCAGTAGGTCAGTCAGATAGTGAATGAAGGTGGAATTACTTGCTGGGGGGTTGGGGGGGGTTTGAGATTAAAAACAAGACCATGATAAAGGTAGGGTTTAACATAGAGATTGCCCTGAGCTAGTGAGATAACCCCCTGAAGAGGTACTCCGGGTACTCTGGTTTCCTTCCACAGTCCAAAGATATGCACATCAGGCTAATTGGCTGTTCCAAACTGACCCTAGGTGTGGATTGTGAATGGTTGTGTGTGTTGGCCCTGCGATGGCCTGGCAAGCTGTTAAGGGTGTATTCCGCCATTGGCCAGTGTTGGCTAAGATAGGCACCAGCCTCTCCGTGACCCTGATAGGATTAAGCAATTCGGAAAATGAGTGAGTGAGAGAACATTTTGCATAAAGATACTAACAACAAACAGACAAACAAACAAATGCCAACAAAAACACAACCTCTTTGGTGGAGGTAATGACTAATGCAGTAACCACGGCGTGAGACTTCTAACTTAAATATCTTTTCCAAGAAAATGTGGTTGTAACATGTGGTCCTTGAAGATCACAAGAGTGATCTTGAAGAGGATCCAAATGTGCAAACTCAGCATGGGATTTTGTTTTAAGCAATCCGATAATCATTATGAGTATCCACAACGTGGATCAAAAAAACAGGAAGGCTATAACAATAGAAGGAAGTCCACCGTAATGCACAACTACATTCAAGAAGGTTTTCGTGAGGAGACAGAAAAAATAGAGTATAAATAGCCACATGAATCAAGGACAGAACTCAGGAGAAGTGTCCACATTAGGGGAACAGTCCAATGAAAAGACAGGGGCGGAGACATGACAGGTAACACATCATACACAGGAGAATTCTTGATAGTGGTTACCTAAATGAGGGTTACAGTATTTTATTTGACACCCTATTGGAATCGATGGAAAAGAAAGTAAATATTCATATACTTTATTAGTCTGCACTTTCCAACCTACCGATTTTCCATTCTTGTGTAGTGTTCGGTGTAGAGCACTACACAAGAAAAACCTGGCAGCAATGGAAATTTTGACTTTGGAAAAACCTGGCAGCAGTGGAAAATTGTAACTTTTGAATTAAGTCTCTAGCTTGGAATACGGCTCATGTACTCACACACTCACTTGTTTTCCAGAACCGCTTAATCCAATTAATGTCACAGGGAGGCCGGAGCGTATTTCAGCCAACACTGGGTGAAGGCAGAGTACTCTCGGAACAGCTCGCCAGATCATTGAAGGGCCAACACACACACAACCATTCACACTCAGGGTCAATTTGTAACAGCTAGTTAGCCTAATGTGCATGTCTTTGGACCGGAGGATGAAACCGGAGTACCCAAAGGAAACCCAGGCAATCACAGGAAGAAAATGCAAACTCCACACATAAATGTCTGAGCATGGCACTCAAACCCAGGACCTTCTTGCTGTAAGAAAGACATGCAAATATATTTCAATGGCTTGAGGCCAACATATGAACCCTCACCCATAGGGGCAGGTGGAAAACTGGGGTCCCTTTTTGGAGCATTGACAAGACCGTGGCAGATGTTTCAAGACTCCCCATGTTTTGTTTGTCACACAAAGTGGATCAGCACAGCAGGACTGCGACAACCTCACCATCTGCTTCGCTATGGTTTTCTCTACTGAACATAGATATGAAGGTTCAGTTGCTCATGTCTTGCAAATTTGGACCACTGCATACATTAGTCTTTAAAAAAATCAATGCCCATACTGTTGAAATCTGCTGGTGTTCTAAAGGTCACTCCTCCTGTGAATTACATATGTGAGATGGTATGTCTTGTGTAAATACTTATCTAGTGGATGCTGATTTGCGCATACAGAATTTGGCAGACTCTCAAGAGTGACTTACACAAGTGCTTGCTGGTCTGCTGGGTAAACATATATCTTGGAGCAAGAGTCAATCTATGCTGATACATAAGTAAATACTGTGAGGGAACATAAGTACTCGGGCACTTTATTTTTTTATAGATGAGATTAGTATTTAATTCACTCCCTGTGCATGTATTCACTTCTAATTCAATTCAACTCAAATATCCACTTCAAGATTTCCACATCCACTTTTTTTTTGCAGCATTTTGGTCCATTTGTTTTGCCATCTTGTTCCCCAAGTACACAAGGGTCCCTTTGATGGACTCAAATTTTCAAAATCCTCCATAATTAAAAGCAGAAGATTGCCTAAGCTTCTCAAGAACAAATTAGAAGTTTAATTTCTTGGCTGATAGATCCAAAATTTCCTCCAGTGTGTACCCTACAGGCAACACGGTGGGTCAATGATTAGCATTACTGAATCCCAGCGATAAGGTTCTGGGTGTTAAATCTTGTGGCCAACGAAGGGAATTTCTGTATGGAGTTTACAAGTTTTCTCCTTGCTTGTGTGGGCTCCCTCCGCGTGCTCTGGTTTCCTCCAACATTCAGGTTAACTGGCTACTCTAAATTGCCCATACATGTGAGTGTGAATGGTTATTTGTGTCTGTGTTATAATAGATGTGAATAGACAGACTTCCCCTTTGACCCTAATGATTAAGAGGTATTGATAATGTATGGACAGATGCATGTACCCCTACGTCACTCCATGCAACCTTCTTTTAATGATGTTTATGACGTGTAATGTCCCGTGTGCAGAGACCTCAGAGTTTCTTTCTCATGATGCTTCAGTGATACCGAGGATACATTCAGTATATACTCATACCATCAGAATCCTGAAAACTTGGGATATATCTTAAACTGCATGGTAACCTATAGTTAATCAGTGCTCCATCAGTTAATGTATAGTAATTATGTGCATTCACAGTTTACGATACAGCCAGGACTTCCATCAGAAGTGTATCGAGTGGCCATTTGCAGCCACAGTGGAAAAGAGCACAACAATATCCCCGATAGTGGATGTTCTTCCACAAGACATCTTGCAGTCACAGTTGTTTTTATTGGTGTCATTACCTCCACCAATGAGGTTTCATTTTACCTGAGACTTATGTGTTAGTTTGTTAGCAGGAACATGTAAAAGATTAGGTTCGGATTTCCATTAAATATCTACCAGAGGTGGGGCATTGGTCAAGGAAGACTCCATTAGATTTTGGAGATGATCCGGATCAACTTCTGGATCCAGGAATTTTAAAAATATTCTTTAACATTGTGAGATTGGATGATGACATTTTGGTTCATATGGAGGATTGTTGAATATCACAGCTAGCGTGTTACGTTTTGCAACCTTATTGTGACGTTACTTGAAGGTTATTATTTGGTTGGTTGCCCAAACATGTTCTGAATATTGTGAGAATGTGAAACCGGGCTTCCAAGTGGCGCCCGACAAGGTGCACGGGTATCAACCCGGAGATTGCAAGTTCGAGTCCGGATTGATGCCACAGCCATACGTGACCGGGAGTCCATGGGAGCTAATTGACCGAGCACTCACGGGAGGGAGGGATGGCACACGCTCACTTCCCTGCCACTCACAGCAATCACCAGCCAAGCTTGGGCGTCTGTGAGCTCATTCGTACGAGGGGGCGGATAGCGCTTTCCCTCCGAGTGTGGTAGGCCGCCCCCAAATACGCATGCGCAACAGTCCTAAAAGAGGCGGGTGGCAGCATTGCATGTCACGGAGGGGCCGTTTGCATGCTTACGCCCCTCCCTGGTCGGTGGAGGTCCTGTGATAGGGAAGGCAAAAGTTGATGGGTGGGAATTGGATATGACTAAAAATTAGGGTAGAAAAATGGGGAAAATCAGGATATATAAATAGGGAAAAAAAGAAAATGTGAAACCATAATGTTTATTGGGAACATATACGTGACTTTTCTATACAATGTTGTTTTAACGTTGCCCAAATGTTGCACACAACCAGCTCCCCAGTACATTGCCATTTAGATTGGAAAAAGAACTGTGCCCAACTCTACTGGTGCACAGTACACATGCACACGGTTCTTTCAAATTAATGTAACTGTGACATCTTCTTACAACATTTTTTAGAGATTCATCGAGTACCATTTTACCACTGTTATGAGAAGTCTGCAAGTGACATTATTACAAATTTTTTAAAAACATTTTTAGCATCATGCATAGTTTAAATCCTAAATTTGACCTTTTTATATTACATGCAAAGTGGAGCTAGGATATTCCTGTCCTAAAGACATGACATCACAGAGGACAATCATTCCTGCTCCTTTTTCATGGAAACTATACCATTTTTACTTTTAGAGATTTGTTCTATGTATCAAGCCCCTTTAATTGATCCAACACAGTAATCAGACTCTTATTAAACGGTGTAAAATATATGCAATATATGCCTACATACAGCACATTTCTACAGCGGCAACTCCAAAACTTAATTTTAAAAGTTTTCATAAAAGGAAAAAAAAAAATCCTTGGTATTCCCAAAATACAAATTAGACCTTGCAGATCCACATTTCCCCAGATTTAGCTCAGTTGAAAAAAGTCCCTCTAGTAGACTTAGAAACAGCTGTAACTGCTCTGCCAGAGACTTGAGAATATCAGACACAGCAGTGTTCTCATTACAGACGGAGGACGGCCCAGGGAACTCATCAAATTCTGTGCTGGAATAAGCTGGCGGGCTTGACACAGCCACGGAAAGACATCTGAGCCAAACCTCTGCAAGAAGTCAGGAACTCAACTTGAGATTCCTGTAGAGTCTCAGCTTGTTTGGATTTGGGGAACTTTTAGTCTCTCCATCTTTAACATTCATCTGATGTGCTGCACATGGCCAGAATATCCATTAAGATTTGAGAGGTCTTCGAGTTCATTTTATACCACAGTTTTTTTTCCCTCTTCACTACTTTGATTGGCCAATCAACATTCCAAGAGTGCTTACTAACCTCATCAAGGAGGTTATGATTTTGTCAGCATAGTTTTTTGTCTTTTTGTTTATGCAAAAAGTTATAAACAGATATTGATTAATTTTTTTTGAGGGGTGAAATACGGCTCAAGTAACACTCTATAAGACTTAGGCGGTGATCCGGATCTGGGAATTTTTTCAAGGATTTTTTAACATTGTGGGATAGGCTAAAAACTACAATAATTTAAAATTGGGCGGCACGGTGGTGTAGTGCATAACATGTCAGCCTCACAGCAAGAAGGTCCTGGGTTCGAGTCTTGGACCTTGTTAGGGAATTTCTGTGTGGGCTTTGCATGTTCTCCCCATGCTTCTGTGGATTTTCTCCATGCCGGTTTCCTCCCACAGTCCAAAGACATACACATTAGGCTAATTAGCTGGTCCAAACTGCCCCTAGGTGTGCTTGTGACTGTGAATGGTTGTATGTCTTAGTGTTCTGGCCCATTGATGGTCTGGCAAGCTGTTCAGGGTGTACCCCATTTTCACCCAGTGTTGGCTGAGATGAGTTAGCAACTCTAACTGGATAAGCGGTTCGGTAAATGAGTGAGTGAGTGTTTTAAAATACACTAGTTGATCATACACAGGAAATGATAGAACAAAAAGATAAAACACAATCATTTTTAAAATGTTAAAGCTGTGAAGGGTCGGGGAGTTACGTACTTAAATATTTACTTTTTGTGCAGCCTAATAATGTTCACGTAGCATCATTTCCCTACAGTCGGAGTGTTTTCATACACAAATGCCCTTCACTTTGCAGATTCGTGACTGCTTGCTTTGTAAACCTCCCAATACTCTGCAAGTATAGACATGCTGGCGCTCTACTGCGAGTGTGAGCTGTACCCAAGGAGTCTCATCTCGAAGTGAGATCCCCTCAATTTAGATGTGCCACCCAAAAAAATCCCAAATGCTACCTCCCAAAGTGTCTCTTGACGATTTCTGGTAAAAGATTCCTTGCGACTCAGAGGCCGCATGCTGGTAAAACACTGTAGTGTGAAAAATGGGTTTGAGCACATGAGAGGTGAGAAGGCCTTGTAAAAAGATGAATGAGGACACTTTGAAATTGAAACAGAGAGACTGCGACGTTTCCACCTGTGTTCTTTTAGAGCTCGTCTGTCATGTTTGCACTCAATTGATTCGCCAAAGAGTCTATTCTGAATATAAGCTTAAAGAGATTGAATGGAGTGTAGCTTGGGCCAGACTCCACTCCTACAAAGAGAATAAAAATCATCAAGATCTAAACAATTCATCAAAAAATTCATAACTTGAGTTAACTAAAGTTGCTAACTAACAGATGTCTCACTCACTCACTCATTTGCCAAACCACTTATTCCAATTAGGGTTGAAACTGAGCTCATCTCACCTAACACTGGGCGATGGTGGGGTACACCTTGAACAGCTTGCCAGACCATTGCAGGGCCAACATACACACAATTATTCACTCTCACACCTAGGGTCAATTTGAAACAGTCAATTAACCTAATGCTAATGTCTTTGGACTGTAGGAGAAAACCAGAGTACCCGGAGAAAACCCATGCTAGCTCTGGGAGAACATGAAAACTCCACAGAGAAACGTCCTCGCCAAGCCCAGAACTCAACCAAGGATCTTGGTGCTCTGAGGCGAACATCATAAACACTACATCACCGTGCCACCCCAAAAAAATTACCAGAGAAACAAACCAACAGAGAAAAAAAACATAACCTCATTGGTGGAGGTAAAAAAATTTGTTCCCAACATGTTTCCTGATGCAAACTCAAATTTTTGTATTGTTGAATTGGACAGCGTTAACTATACAGAGCTCTGAATAAATATCATGTTGAATAGGGTGGCATTTAGAATCGTATATTTATTTTAATTATCTTATGAATCTCGATTGAACGACCATATTACATTTTTGTACTTATGAGTACAGTATTTTTTGGGGGGAGAGTGTGAGTCTGCTGTGATGTTCAAGGTGTACCCCGCCGGTGTTGGCCGAGAAATTGGCTCCAGCCTGCATTCTGCAACCCGAGTAGGATTAAGTAGTTCAGCACATGAGTGAGTGAGAAGATGATGAGTGAGTGAATCCATTATGGATTCCTATAATGTACAAAAGTGAAATTGCTCTATCAAGCATGCTTGTAATTATTCTCATGCACATGCTTTAATGGTCTCAAATGGTCTCTTTCAGAAAAAAAGAAACAACCGAACACTCGCATTTACCATCTCATAACGATGGCACATTTCAAGGAGAGATGACATGGTCAGGTGCTGATCATTGTTATTAAATTTCTGAAAGCTCCTTCAATCTTCCTCTGGCTGCCTCAGGTAAAGTGAAATAAAAGACTCTCAGTGAGTCATACTAATGACAGTTACAGGGTACTGTTATCCACTTTATCATCTTATTTCTTTTTTCTCATTTCATCGCACAATGACTGTTATTCAAGGCTGATAGCATCGTTTTTAATTGTAAAAGTCAAAGGAATAGTGTGAGGCAGTGATGTCATCTCAAAAAAAAACAAAGGCTGTGATAGAGAACAGGAAAAAATTCCAGTGACAGGAAGATTGGGAAATTGCTTCTCGTGTATCTGAGGTGGCACAAGTGATTAAAGGTGCACTCACGATGTGGATCATGATCCCTATTTGATCATATTCAACAGGAATTTTGTTGTTTCACATGATTTTGTTCCAATATGTACAGATGTTCTCAGATTGTTACTGATGTTATTCCGATGTGATTTCTACGTTTTATAACAATGTCACTCCGATTTGTACTGATGTTGTTCTGATGTTTCTCTGATAATGTATTAGAAAAAAAACTTTACCGAAAATGTGACTGGAATATCTCCTGATGTACCCCCCCCCCCCCCCCAAATTTTACACCAATCACTAACAATGTATACCAATGTTACTCCAATTTTTTCCAATGCTTCCCCAACGTAATCTAAACACAAACAAACCACCAAAGTTTTCAACACTCAAATATTTCCCTCTTACCTGAAGTTTTCCCTGAAATTATACAATGTCTTCCAGTGTGTACCGATGTTCGCTGATTTCCTCAGATGTAACATCAGAATATGATCGGGGCAAATCGGGATCATGATTAGTGCAGCATGAGCGCACCAAAAGGGGTTAATGCCTATTCACATTGAGCATGTATTGTTCATGCAGCACTATATTTTTTCAAACAACTATTCCATAAAGGAACACTTTCACATCAAAGATAAAATTGTACGTGCAAAAAAGTGTTTTTGTGTTTTGTTTTGTGTTTTTTTGCCACAGGTTTGAATTTTCCAACATTTACTCCATGACAGTTGGCAGCTGATAAAAGATTTGCTGAAACTGTGATTTATTTTGCGTTTAAGTATTCAGCACTATTTGACAGAAGCAACAAATACCGTGTTTCATTGATAATAAAACACTGTCTTATTTTTTTTTTCGGTTCAAAAAAAACCATAGGTCTTATTTTCGGGGTAGGTTTTATTTTAATTATCATTAACAGCAATTTCAATAATCAGGTAAGTGAGTCCTTCGCAATTGCTTTCTTGTACTCAGCGGTGTAGCTCTTCCTTTTTACACTCATGTCTGGGGTTAAAACAGACAGGATAATACCAGTAAAATGATGACTGTTATGCTCCTCCAGTCCTGCTTTAACGCCATCATGCCCCTCAGTCCTGCTTTATAAAACTTTACTTACCGATTTTGTTTCCTTAACTTCCTCTTTTTCTGTGTCTCCTCCGCGGCGCTGCTGTAAATAGCGCTGGCGCGCGTGCATTCATAGAAAA